>DWEC01001637.1:0-12989 GCA_018245735.1 Microceris miodesmiata | reverse complement strand
TGCTTGATGGGCCGTAAAAAGGTCACTGGTGAAGCATGGGAAAATATTACACTCCTCTGTCTAGCTCTTTAAGGATGACAGGCGTGATGTTACGTTCCAATACGAGCTTATTTTATACTATTTTAAAATCCCCGTCTCGTCTTAAAAAGCGTTGACTTTTTTATTAGTTTATATTTCCACATTGTAATTTGATACAAAAATCCAGTGGTATCCAGAAAACAGTCGCGAAATACACACGGATATACATATTATTATCTTAATATGAGTACTTATAAACATTAATTTTCCATGAACGCAGAACCCAAAAGGCTTTGCCATGGCTGCGTCGATCACGTTACGCGTGATGACTGATGTTCTCTGCTCTTTAAAGCGTATGAAGCCACATTGTGGAGCTCGCGACATAAAAGCATGCCCAGCGGTGGGGAAGTGGCGTTAAATTTGGATTTGTTACTTTTGTGTTACATTAACAATTCTTACGCCACAGTATTTTTTCACCAGTAACTAATGAAGAACCAACAATCGTTGGGGTAAGCGAGTTCTGAAATGGAGATCGCAACTTGATGGTTGTCTGGGATGCCCTCGGGCCGCTGAAAAGCTGCGTGCGAAGCTGGATGCGGAAGCCGAGGACAGGAACCGATGACGCGGACTAAAGGACGTCTATGTGCGACGGTAAAGGTAACGATAATCAACACGTATGCGTTTACTTCATCCTTTTTTATCATGACTACTTTTAATACTGTTTTAATTGCACTAATATTAGTGATATTGATAACTTGTCTTCAATGTGCCACTTACTTTAAATTTCGATATGAAATATTAAATGCTATGTCAAAACGTAGCCTAGTTTTAAGTACTTTTTTTACATCTTAGTCTGTAAGGTACTTGTATTATGAAGCTCTATGTTAGTTTTCGTATTTATGTTGTTCATATCACCTCAAATGAAAATTATGTATATTATTATTAAGCAACACTTCCAACATAACCATTTCAAATAAAACCTCAAAATAAAGAAAAAATCCAAACCAAAACCATCTACGCATATGTAAGATTCATTCACCAAAACGCAATGTGGATAAGCAGGTAGTAAATAACAATGGTCAACATGAAATTGTCAAGAATTCTACCTGTAACGCTGCTACCTGATGTACAATGGAACCATTGTGTTTTACTTTGTGAATGCATTTCTCGAACTACCCGCCAAACGGCTGCTTCTGTCAATGCAACTTCACTTGTATTTACTTCACTTGTACACTACATGGAATTATTTTTATGACTGTTTTTATGCCACCCTTATTATTCCTTACCCAACTTTTCATATATTTGACGCGATATTTACGTGCGCTAACGACAAAAAAGTAGCAACTATGAACGAAGGACATGAATTTATTTTGTAGATTGAAGATAAAATTTAATTGAAAATATTAGGTTTTGTGTATGACAATCACAATCATCAATTAAAATATTTTTGTTATCGTCAACAGCTTTTATCGGTTTACTTCCCTAGTAAAGTCCTAGTGAAAAACATCATCAGCGTCATTAGCACACGCTAATACTGTAGGTCAGTCCACTGCCTATCAGAGGGCTTCCGAAATGGGTGTCATCTTTCTCTGTTCTCAGTTTAAATCCTTAAATGACAGTGACAGTTGAAAACGAGTCGATAATCGAATCGAATAATACTTGAGAATTTATTCACAATTGTCATCACGTACTTTATTAAATAGGACATTATACGAGTATCTCTTGCGGAAGCACTCCATGCATTATTTTAATCTTCAACAAAAAAAATATCAAATTATCCTAGGACGGTTCCGTTTATAAAACAGTCCATAGATAAAACGTATATTTTTAAATCAGATCAGGAATTGGCCAAAAAACGGCAAATTATCATTATTGCGGTCAATCACCGACATATCGAATTGAATCGAATGTTAATGCTCGAAATTATCCTTTAAATGAGACTATAACTCAAAATATTGACGCAATAACATTTCAACATTAATAACTTACTGTTGGGGGGACGCGTTAATAATTTTATTGACACTAACTAAATCTATAGGCCTTTCGCCGTACGACGTATAAGGTGTATTAGTGTCGAAGCCTACTTGTGCGTTTTTAAATTTTTGATATTTAATATTATATTGTATTAGACACTGCACTATTCACCAATACTATTCGATGGAGTTAGGTCACGCTGGTTAGAATCGGAATCCCCCTTGCCGGTCGTCGGGACTTTATACTAGAATGTATTTCTTACAAATATTTATCGTGTGAACGAATATTTTACTTAATTTTGATTATCCCGCGATCACTCACGTGGGTACACTTAACGTCTCATAACTTAAAACTTGAGAGAAAAAGGTTAGCTTGTTAATTCCAACCCGGTTGTATGAATAACCTCAAGGGCAAAAGGAATGTGTGGGAAACCATGTGGCGATAACCATCGTTCTCAACTTGCGTTAACGTGTACTTAAAATCGTTGGCGACAACAATTATTACAATATTAGGCCTATTCTCGAAGTAGTTATTCTATACGGTAATATAATATTTATTACATAGTCAGTAACCTTTCTTCCTGTTATAAATAATGCATAATGACGTAACTATTATTAAATGTTTAATAAAAAGAAAACCACAGTTGTTAGTAGAATGGTGCCTCTAATCAACTGTCTGAAAAGTTACAAGTGTCATAGAGGTTCTGACGTTGTTACGTTCCACGTCAAGGGTTGGAACAACCCTTTGACAGAAGCGAGTGCGTTTTAATTACAGGGAGATTTTAAGTGTCTCCGTGGTGGTACTACCCCTTGTAGGATAAGAGCGAAAATAATTAAGGTAAAATGATCTTAACCGTTATTTTGAGAGGAGATCCGTGTCCAACAATAGAACGTTAAAAGGGTTGGTAGTGAAGATGCAGGTATACCACTTTCAGGAGCATAGGAATAAAATAAACAGCGATGACCAGGGAGGGTGAATACCTTGACTCATTTGTACCGATACCAGTCTGCAGGGCCAGAGGCTTAAAAGGTATCATATAATGACAGACAAATAATAGTCCTACATGTATAATTGTTGATTTTTTTATTATTTTTTTGTTATAGGTATGACCAGCAACCCTTTAGCGTTCCACTGTTGGACCCACACATTTTTACAGAATGAGATTGATAGGTCATAATCTGCCACATTGGCCAAGAGTGGGTTGGCAGAGCCAGCAGAGCGCACAATCCTGAGACAACTCATTATTATTAAAGGAAAGGTGAAATAATTATTACATACACAATAAATAAATTTTACAAATGCTTAACTCGAGTATATTTTTCCGGATAAGCTCGACTAGGCTACGACCTATCCAAAATTCTTCTTCGAAATGAAACTTAATAATTAAAGCCGATACAATTATACTTGTTCATTAATATCGCTGGACTGCCGTCAGAGACCGTAAACAGATCGAAAAAAAAAAGTTAAATGCCTAACATTATAGAATAACGTAACTTTTCATACTATTATATATTATGTATAAACTACATATTAATAAATTTATTTGATATTTGTATATACATATTAAATATTTCGTTCTATATTTTCGAAACTAATTTTATGATGACTACGTGCCTAAATCAACTTCTCATCATCACCTGGGTTGACTCGACCACTCGGCATTAAATCCGCCCTTGGTTAACAACAATAAAGGATAAATAAATGAAATAAAAAATAAATAAAATGAAGACGCAAATTGTGCGCGCTTTCTTTCACACGAAAGGGCGCAAGTGGAGTAGGACCATTAAAATTTCGCGGTCCTCTGTCTTGATATCAATTAAAACGTAGGTAGTTCCTGTGAACATCGAGACGCACTCGTGTTAATACGCATTGGGCGTGGGTACGCAGCAACGAACCCGGGTAAAAGTATCATGATATAAAACAACCCACTAAAGGTCGTCACAGACGGAACTATAATATATGGCATGCACACACGCAGGAACACACGTACCTACGTACGCACGGCTACATATTGAAATCATTTTATCTTTATTGATGGCCTCATTGGTCGAGTGGTTGCAAGCGCGACTGCCAATCGGGAGGACCTGGGTTCAAATCCCGAATCGAATAGTATTGGATTTTCTAATTTAGAATTTCTATTAGTCACTGGGAGTCTGGATTTATACCTAATATATGGCAATAAGCACAATACCTAATTAAGTCTTAAAATACTTTATAGATACGTATCTAAAGATTTATTTTTATCCATTTTCACGATAATTTGAATCCGCATAGAGGGTCACTTGCATGATATTAAAGAAACTGGTTTCGTTAAATTAAATCACCTCATCGTGTCGTATTATTGAATTGTGTAAAAAGCTGAGTAATTGCTCGTATTTAAAAAAAAGCAGTTACTGCAAAAAAAATCCATGGATACAGTTTTTACCGTGGCAATGTATAAAAACAAACTTCTCCAAACCCCCAACCCCTCCCCACCGGCCCACTGCAATTAATGAAGTAACGATAAAAATATAATAATATACTGTTTTAGTAGTGAAGTGACATACAAATTTTAGGTTATTAATTTTAAACAGCAGTTATATAAGTAGCGACATCTATGTCACTATAGAAGTAAACTTTACATAAAGAAATAACAGATGGCACCACAAGTTCATAACAACATAAGTTCTGAACAAGTATGACAAGCACATACATATTGGTTTGGAGGTAAGTGAACCTGATAGGAATTGATGCAACAACCGCCATCCCGGCAGTCAAGGTCGCTAACCATTCGACCAATGGACTACTCAAAATATCAATACTTCAATCTATGGTTGGTAAACACAATTGATTTGTTAATAAATCGGGACACTAAGCGTTACAGGAATTCTTGGATTAAGAAGCCCTAGTCCAAGTCGCATTGAGAAACTCAAGAAGTAGATGGAGCTTTAAGACAGGGGTATAAATGATGCACTAATTAGTGATTATATGTTAATATTACACTAACTTTCACCTAACTCACGAGAATATCAGATCCATTGTAATCATAATGTTATGAGTGCAGATCTGTGGGAGAACTTTCTCTCTGGAATCGTCTTGATCACGTAATGAATATTTTCGTAAAGGTCCACTTTGCGGGGATCATTTTGTAATCATTATAATGTTTTGAGGTAAAAGGTTATCCGTTATAATTGTATGCAAACTTACGTTGTACGTATCGGCTGACCTGTGTGCTATAATCGATTTATAATGTTCCCAAGCCATTTATTCATACTATTTGTGACCATATTGCAGTGGTGTTTAAATGACGATCGCTCCGAAAGAAACTCAATTTAGATGAATGTTTCTATTCCTTCGAATTGTAAATTCAAGATTTAAGGTTGAGAACTTTAGTTAAGCCACCTGGCGTGATTATACGATATTAAAAAAAGATTATTTCACATGTTGTGCACAGCAAATGTAAGTATCTATTTCAATCGGTTGTGATAACGCATAGATTTATTTAAAAAAAAGAAAATATAGAATTTTAAATTCACCAGCCGGGACGTTAATAAACCTATTTTTGTGTTTTCTAACAAAATTATAGGACTATATAAATGATTCTCAAATCAATTTGTCACAAAGATGCAGTATGTCAAAGCACAGATAATATGTACACAATACCTTAAAAAAATATTAAACGCACATTATAAATAGCGTGTCCAACATCTTCCTACATGCAATTTGAGACTTCAATACGAAGCATGAAGATCGTGACATAATTTGGCCAATTGGCGCCATGTTAAACAATTAACCGCTATTAAAAGTTCACGCGAAACATCTGGAGCGCATTCAATAGCATACCTACTTGCATAACTCGGTTTCATAAGTTCGAATTAAGCACTTCTATTCTAAATACTGGTAACTCTCGAAAATGGAGAAGAAAATATTTGAGTTACCCTAGTCTAATATGATAAAAAAAATATTTAATTGAACATACTTTAAATATACCCTATCCTAACTTTTCATTCGCAAACATATGGCGAGGCAAAGGTTAATAAGCCATAATTCCTTTAAAACAATGGTTCCATGTTACAATATAAAGTTACCTAGTGTAATATAATATATATTGTTGCATCGTGTTAAATACAGTTGTTTAATAACTTACTTACTTACTTACTTAGTAGTACTTGAGAACGCATAACCCTTTAAAATGTTATTTTAAAAGTTTTCTAACATGGAGGTATAATTTTTTTCCGAAATTCATTGGATTAAAAGTAAAGCTTTTAAAGTAAAACACCTCATATATGTCACCGCGATAGATAGGTGTGCCGGTGAATTTAAAATTCATCCGTGCATCCATCAGCGTTTAACATCCACTGCTGGATATAAGCCTCCCCTAATCGACGGCTCTTAAAATCGACATATTAATATTAAATATATATCCAATAGTCGTTTATGTCATCTAATTGGTATCCCTTATGTTTCAGCCTTTTGTCAAGTAGTACTTCATGGTCATCATCAAATATTTTCAAAATCGATCGCGTAACTTTTCAACGGCATTTTGAATTACCTAACTGTTAATCAGTACCGTAATTCGTTCCCAAACCAAATATACTCATGGAATTGCATTTGCATGCATAATTATGTGCATAAATAAATGCATGTACAAAAATGCAGCATTGTTTAGAGTAGAAATAAAAATAAAAAAGGTAGGCGGCAAACAGCAAAAAAATTTTATGTCACGCTGATATTTAATGTTAATTTCGAACACAACAATAATATTTAAATGAGGACGAAATGGTCGTTTTTACGTTCATTTGAATATACTAACATATAAATATTGTTTTTTGCGAGGCAAAGGTTAATACCCTGTAATTCCTCACTTACTTGTAAGTCGGACTGACAATAGACGCCTGTTCCAAGTTGATATTACATTGCATCACATTAGATCATTCAATGCAAATAAAGACCACTGTGGCTATTCCTGGTAAAAGCTTATCAACGGTGAATAGTAATCCTATACCATATTTTAATGTGATTTTCGTTATTCGAACGAACGGGACATTTAAATTTTTACTTTCACATTTATTTCATTGTTTTGATATTAATTGTGTACCTTTTTATTTCATTTTCTTGTCGTTTAATTATAATGTAAATGCATCATGTACTAGTTAAAAACGGTATTTTGTATCTCCAATTAATTATTGTCACATTTTTTTCACATTATTAAAACTTAACTGCCATGATTTTTCTCAAAAAGATCTAATTCTTTTTTTTTATGTTAACGTCTTTTTTCTTATGCGCCGACAGTAATTATTTTTCGTGTGTATTCCGAGTGTAATGATCTAGTAATTTAAAATGTACATAACTCTATTGTCAATGGTAATTGGCAAATTATTGTCTTCTGTAACGTAATAATACAGATCATTCAAAAAAGGAATGTGAGTGAGAATGGTTCTCACCTCTGTTTCTGCGTATATATAAGATAAAGTTTCCCACAATAAATTACTAGAAATTTTGTGCAGTTATTATTTATGTGAAATATATTCATCACATTTATTTAACATTTCTTGATTTTTATTTTCATTTCATATATATGTTTTGATCATTGCGTCTTACAGGTTTAATAATATGAAATGATATATTATATCCCTCGCTGGGCATACATTTATAAGGAAACAAACTGAAATATCTTGAATCTTCGTTATGTCTACACATACCTAGAAGTGTATTCCAATTTCACTAATAAGCGGTTTGCATGACTATTGTATTCTATTTTCACCTCCAATGATTGCGAAAACCGGCACAAAAGTAAATATGCGTAAATAGTCGTATATCATTTCATGAGTACAAAATACACGTGAGAACTACTAGGTACCTACCGGAGGTTTAATTTCCACTAACATCAACATAATTACTCGTTTATTACTCATTCCATACCACTTCAACAGTTAATTTAGAAAGAATTGCAGAACTAATTAATAAATATGCCTTGGTATTTGGATTGGTTTCACTCAAAACAAAAATTCATTGAAATACCTTCAGGTATTTAAAAAAAAGTATTTAAGTGTGTACATGTCTAGCCTGCAGATGTATCACGTGGAAATATACGAAGATTGCTAAATTCATTTCCAATATGGTGGACTATTAAAATACACTTTAAGTTCAGACAACGTTCCAAGCGAAGGTCAGCTTCGAAGGGCAACCCACAAGAACTGACCGATCACAACATATGCTTATTATAAAGAACCCTTTTGTCGTTCCACTGTTACACACGACGTAGGTACTCTCAAAATAAGTACGGTTAAGAACACAATCTGTCACGCTAGCGAAGCGCCAGTTAGCAGACTTCACATTCATATACCAGCAGTTCACACAGATCTGTTACATAGCATAATTGTTTTTAAACAAAATATATGTATAATAAAATGTACTTCCATACCTCGGAACGAATTAACCATATAGAAGATAACCAACCATCTTGTATATAGAAGATAACGGTCACATCTCATACACCCACTCAGCCGAAACCTCTCACGGCCGCCTGATAAACGATGATTTAAGTTTAACTATGTGAAAACAACACTATAACTAGATACGGTATTGTTGCTGACGAGTTGGGTAAAAATACGCTTTCTTTTTCTATTGTTTAGAATAGCTTCGCACTTATCTTTTATCTTTATAGAGCTATAAAAGATATGGAATTTACGGAGCGAATTACACTTTCGGGTCAGAGATTTTCAAACTTCGCTTTGTACGAAATAGTCGAGACGAAATTTGTTTACTGCGATGATGTGTAGAAAGTTTATTCGCAAATAAACATACGTGGGAAACTGTATTTTAGATATGATTTTACAGATATTAATTGTCATAAGGCTGCTTTGACACTTTCGCCGTAAAGAAATTTAACTTATATATAACGGTTTTTTCGGTTTAGTGCTCAGCGTGTTTTGTGACATGTACGCCTCTTCCATTTTCGTCCATTCTTCTCTATCTTTGGTTTTTCTTACGCTATATAAAAAAATGTTCGAGTTGTTTTCGAATTTTCGAAGGCCACAAATATAACATCACGCCTGTATTTCTCCTAAGGAATATACATCGGAATGTGGTACTCCTACTTTTCATCAGTTTTGTTATACGTTCCATGGAATAGGGTTTGAGTCTGTTGTCATACCACTGGGCATAAATTGTAACTCCAAGCTACTACAGGAAATTCCGAGTTTGCCAGCGTTCTATACATCCAACTACAGTCTAGGTATTTTCAGTCTATGTCTCTACCTTATTTAAAGCTTGATAATTAAATCTATTTGTTATATTACTAGCTTTACCCTAAAAGACCCGCTGATACTTAAAACTGCTTAATATTTCAAGAAAATACTACACTAGCTGAATACATGAACAATGTGAAGCCATGTTCACAAAAAAAAATTAGTAGGAATTACATTATCTAAGTATTTCCGAGTAACCGATTGAGTATAAATGTTATTCAAAATTAATTATGCAAAAAGAACTGGCCAGTTACTAGAGGTCATTGCCACCACATTTTATCTCATTCGTAAGTTATTTACGTGCGTGTAAAAATTGTCATTTTTTTTTTGTATCTGTAAATAGGTGAAATTAATGATTTATAGAGATGTACAGCATACTTGATTATTTATCGCCTGTTCTACCTATGTTAAAAAGAAAATAATCAGTCTTACTAATATCGTAATAGAATATGCTTAATGTAACCGTAGATTTAGGTATATTTCATATACTACCATATTTGATGGTTTGTTATCATGGTGTAAAAGATATGGGCTCAGCCCCTAATTTATAGGACATATAACCTAACAATCAAAATGAGTAAGTCTACTATAATCCTTTGTCTACCTCTTCGGGGAGACACAGGCGTGATGTTACGCTATAGTAGTAATAATATGTTATACTTCTGTTATTTGAGTAGATTACTAGGCAATCGTTGTTTTGGACGTAGTTATGCCACATCACTTGCTAGCCGCTATGCATAATACTCTTGTCATATGCTGACATTAGTCTACAAATTAGCTTGCAGGATTTACGTTGCAACGCCGTGTTCATGATCTTAAATCAATCTTAGGTCAATTTTGTTCGTAATTTTATTGAATATGTATGAATTACCTTTAGTTACTTTTTAACTATAGTTGATCAGCAAGTTCATATCTTAATGACCTTTGTGACATGCATCGAATCAGTCGTATTGATAAGATTGTCCTGGTAATATAAACCTTAACGACCGTAAGGAGTCAATTTAAATAACTTAATATTTAATGAATTACCACAATCTATTAAGACGTTTAATTTTGTTACGCTAGGTTTGAATAACCTTATTATGCTTTTGATTAAACCTGCAATAATATAAGTTAAATTGCTATTTCAATTCGTATATTGCGCCTTGACGCAAATTAAGTTTCTAGTTGTCGGGCTTCATAAATGTTATTGTTCAGACGCGAAGCCGTTTGAAGTGAATAATTAATGGAGCTTAAACTTTAGTACGATGCCCTTTAGTTCACAATTGCTCAAACGCACGCCGGCTTCTACGAGATTGCACCTACTTCATCAAAATTCATAGTTTCTCGAAAAACTGCCCACAGTTTTTATCACCGCGGCCCTTTCGCCTAATCTTAAAAACGTAGAACCATAAATCTTATCCTCAATAGCCATTAAACTTTTTTGCCGCCCACGCGAACTTTTTCGAAACAAAAAAAGGCAAAGGTCCTCAACCGCTCGGCCTAATAACATGGAACTTTCAAAACTACATAGTACTCTTTGTTCTACAATGCTATGAGAACGTTATTATTACACCACGCCGGAACTTCAAATATAAAGCCTACAAAAATAAGACCGCATCCACTCACCATAAAATCAAGTATGATCACCAAATCCTGTTCTTGAATTACTTAAACCGTAAAACATCCTTTTGCACGCACAAAACTATTTCAAAACTAAATTGAACGAAACACATGTCACTGACGCCAACCGCGCTACAATGCCTTCATTTAGAATAATCTTGCAGCCATTTTAATTTACTTTATACAAGTTGTAAAGACCAACTTTACTTTCTGTCACTTTTCGTTTTTTTATCCGGCGTTCTAAACACAACGCGCGCGCAACGCGTCGCGTCGCATTTTGACTGGAGACTCGGATAGGGAGTCAAGTCAAAGATATTTTTACCTGTGAGAGCAAAAAAGTTTTAACCGAACACGACTCGGTTATACCTCCAACTTAATATCAACACAAATACAACACTATAAAGTGCAATTTGCTTTAAACATTGTAATTGCATTAGTGTGACTGTAAGCTGACATGTGCCTAATACAAACAAGACTGTATTGTGTGGGCATAAAGTTACATTTGACTTGTAAAGTTGTAAAAGCTCAACCAGTATGCTACAATTCAATGTATATGCTGGGCAGTTGGTTGAAATCAGAGATTCTTAAAGTTTACTAGCCAAGACATTAACTGTCGACCTATTTAACGACATGATGAATTGATTTGTATTTACGGAACGAACAATAATGAAACAAGGAAAATAAAATTTAGTTTACAAAAACATTCTTTTGTTTGTTTTGAAAGCACGCTGTCAATTCTTGTAATGAAATGAAACTTTTTTCTTATACTTATGTATAGATCATTAAGTTTTAGTGTTATGAATTTACACATAGCTTCTATGTGTATTGTTTTAACACATTCAAATGACAAATTCATGTTCCAAAGCCAGAGTCAAAATGCAATTATTTAAAGTTTATTAAACTACTATTGACAGACACCATCGTGCTCCCCAGTTTTAGGTTAATCCAATTCTGGAAAGGCTCAAGGAATCTTCAAGTTATATCTTATTTCATCATCCTCATCTTGCATTTTACACATATTATTTATATATTCTTTTATTTTCGGAACTATATGCATTGCAGCACGATTTATTATGATGTAAGTTTTTTATCAGCGTAACGTTTATAAGACATACATAAAAATATTTAAAATGTGATTTACAAAACATATAAACATATAGTAGGTACTTAATTATGCACGTGCTATTATTGTATCTATATTGTTACACAATGATTTGAAACATTGAATAGATTAATAGTGGAACTGAAATAAAGACATTTTATATCGCCAGCCTTAAGTTCCCCGAAGAGGTAGGCAAAGGAATGTAGGACATTCCCACAATCCACCTGATAAGTTTTACGTCCCATCATGAAATAAGAGGTGAGCCTATTGTGATTTATAATGGTACCCAATAGATGTATCTAACCCAGAACCTCTCGATCAGTAGTCGCGCGTGTAACTATTCGACCAATGAGACAATCATTTTTAAACGTAACTTCACGCCTGTAATCCCCGAAAAGGTATGCAGAGGAATGCAGAACACTCCCACGTTTCACCGGTTACGTTTCCGTCCCACTATGGAATAAGAGTGAGCCTGATTGAGGTGAGCCTATTGCCATTCATCGGGCACATATCCAGACTCCGAACCACTACTAGAAAATCTAAATTAGAAAATTTTGCAGTGTTCGACCCGGGGATCGAACCCGGGACCTCCCGATCAGCAGTCGCACTTGCAACCAATACGACCAACGAGGCAGTCTATTATAATACTAATTGACTGCCTCGTTGGTCGTGTTGGTTGTACGATATCGACTACACTATACTATACTACTATACTATATCGGTTGTACTATATCGACTAAACTAAACGCTGCATTCAATACGTAATGGGTATAAATGTGGCATACTTTTTAATTTACAAAATACGCCCGAGAATACTGACCTTGAGGTCGCGGTTGGTGAGCTCCTTCCCACGGCGATGCTTGGCGGCGGCCAGCAGCCTCACTTTCTGGAGCAACCTCTCCCTTCTCCTGCGCAGCTTCTCCTTAGTCTGCTTGTAGCGCTTGATCTCCAGTCGGCCTGCCTGCTTGTCCTCCTCGGTCCGCGGCTGTATCGAAGACACACAAATAAAATGCGATATGATCCATACATATGCACCGCCTAAACGACATACGAGGGGCGGTTGA
>DWEC01001636.1:0-12992 GCA_018245735.1 Microceris miodesmiata | reverse complement strand
ATTTTCTCTTTTTTTGAAATATATAATAAGGAACACGTGTAACGATCCATAAAATTAGTTGTCTGAGCACATCAGAAACAATAACTGTCTTTTGAATTAAATTTAAATCGAATGAGAGTAGGAGTGTTCATTCAAAGTTCAAATGTAACACTATGAATAAGCCGTCAGGGTTAGATTTAGAGGTTTTAATATTTGTGTGAGTAGTGCTCATGGAAAGGCTAGATTTGTAGAAAAGCGGATGGATAAAAGAACCGAAAATATCGAGAGCAAACGAAAGTCTTTTCCCATTAAGGGATAGTGCGCGTCAAGTTTTAATTTCAATCAACGATAAAATCCTCGCTCTAACCTCTATAGGACTGTAGAATGTAATGTTCGCTTATGTCCGCGTACGCCACGCGCCGCGGCCCGCACACGCGTTAACTCGCTCACCTCCTCAGTACATTCAGCATTTCATTGTTATATTTATCCGGGTTGCTCTCATCTTATTACTTTTGTTACTTTTAAATTTATTAAAAACAATTTAATACGTAGAACCGACGGTAGCATCAATAATGTCAATGGTGTATCATAAGACAGCTCGTGTAGACGGAAACGTACGCACAGTACGCTTCCGGCCGCGCGCCGGATACTGGCATCGTCGGGCTTATTTCAAAATTCCTTTAAATATACAACTGAAAGTCTGTCTCATACGAATCAATTAAGTTGCATTGAGTATTAGCGCAGGAGCCGCCGCGGCCGGACGAGTCGATGCTCGGGTTTAAAATCACGCTGAACAAGTGTATCTTTTCTAGTGTTAATTAATATATACAATTCTAACTATCGTATGTTACAATTTCGGGGCGGCGAGTCCACCGGCGAACAGCTCGATTTTTACACTTTCAAAAATAAACTTCACACCGTTAATTAGTTCAATGAGATTAATTTTATTCCTAAGGTGTTTCGGTAAAATTATCTAATAAGGCCCATCTTACACATATAACCTTGTAAAACGTTTCGAGCGACTCCTCCGCTCCCTGCTCCCCAGCGCCTCCGCTTCATCCGCAGGGACACGCGCTCGCCTCCCGCCGCGCCCGGGGCACGAGCGGGGCGCGGGGGGGCCGTGCACCGCCGCCTGCAACACACACGGTAGGGATGGGAAAAAGGAAAAATATATCAATATAAATCATATCGATGTTTTTAGAATATATAGTTAGAGCAAAAAATATCGATATTTCGATATATTTTAGTGATTGGTCAAGATACTGTATACGGAAGAAAAAAAGGTCGTTTGCTCGGTAAATAGATACCGTACGTAGAATGAAAAAAAATGTAATCTATTTTAATCTTTAATCAAAGTTGTCGATCAATCCTTCGTTTATTTGTCGGTAGAGATTACAAGATGTTTCCACCTTATTACATTTTAAGAAATTAATTTTATATTTTACACTTATCATAACAGATATATTTTATGCTATAATTTTAACATAATAACTACATAGAATTATTCTCAGTACAAATGTCTGATATCAAAAAATAACGAGGCTTGTAAATGGGTAGCACCAAAACGATAGATAAATGAGATGTCTTCTACTGCGCATATTTCCTTGAGAATGTTGTCATACATTATAATAACCATTACTAAAAAGCTTTTTCTGTACAGACGGCTAAATGAAATCAAAACCCACCCCACTGTACAGGCTAGCAGTCAAATATCTTTAATTTCACTAAATGTGGCTTACATCAATTTATTTGTTTGAGATTACATGTAACACCTATGTATTTTGTAATGCACTGATGGTAGCTTTTTATCCGCGCAGTAGCCGAGGAATATAAAAACATGTCTCTTAAGGTTGCAGCGACGTAGCTGTGACAGGCTGTCAGTACTGCTGATTGGTCCACTATAAAACTCAACTATCTTAATCGGATATGAATATTTTATAAATATTATTTTTTACATTCTTGTTTAATATGAGATTTCCAGTTTATATGTTTATCAACGTCTAATTTGTTTCTTCCGTTTTTTCGATCTTATTAATGGTTAAATCTTCCATTGTTATTGTTTTTTGTTTTTGTTCCGAAAATACATAGTTTAGTATTAGTCAATTTTATATTTAAACGATTGAAATAAAATCATTGTGTTATGTTTATAGAAGCAATATTAATATCTGTTTATAATTGTCTTGCATCTGTTTGTAATTATCTGCCGTTAGTAAATAGAGCTGTGCTGTCATTAGCGAACAATCTCATAATTATGGTGGTTTATTTTATCTGGTATGTCGTTTATATAAAGTAAGAATAATAAAGGGCCAAATGTACCCTCGAGGCACACCGAACGTTCAACATACGGATTCATGATAGATGTCACGTGCCGTTCCTACACATATTTTTAATATTTGCTTATACTGTTTACTACCTTTCTTCTAAGTAAGCCTTTATAATTTCGTAGGTGTTTCCTCTAATATGATACCTCTATATTTTAATCAATGAATGTATTTGTCTAGAAAGTCAAATGTTTTCGTTATATTCACAAATAGAGTAACTGGCAACACTCATCGCAATAAGAAATTGTAGATTGCCGTATTTTGTATATACATATATGTCTAAGAAAACCGAAAATAATATTATTGCTCTATAGTTATTTATATTGGTGAATATTTCTTTAAAAACAATGGTTTTATTATTGTTCGTTTTAATGTGCTGGGAAACAACGCCATCTGTTTGGAAACTCCTTTAATTGCTTTAGTTAAAACCCCACCATGACCTGAGCTACTCGTGTTTGGTAAGCTACATACATGACCATGTTGAGGAACAGAAGGTGATGGGACATTTTGCCTTTGAAAATGTTAACAAAGTGATAATTGAGTAGTGTCAATGTTAATATAGGATCAGTTACAGTGAAATTATAATTTCGCGTGTTATGTTTCCCTTTGGATGTTCATATTTAGCATTACTTATTATATTCCATCTCAACTTTGATTCGTCATTTGAAGATTTAACATAAAAATAATTTTGACATGTTTCAGTCGCTGTAATAATTCAATTTATAACGGTCAACGTACAAGTTATAGTCATTTTTATAGCATTCCGACTAGGGAACGTGTATGTTCCCATGGTAGTTGCCTTTTTTGTTTACTTCGCTGTTTTACGCTGCGTATTAACATGTGTCATGTTCCAAGATGTGGTCGCACAAAGTTCAGAGACTCCTAATATTGTTTGTCTGTTTGATTTTAGCTCTTTACGCTAAGAATATTTTCAATAGCATGCAGCTGCCGCCACGGGCCCGGACCTTGCAACACGTCGGTGGTCCGTGGTTAGACAACGTTGAACACACCCCGCCGCCGGCCCCGGCGCGATCAGCTGGCCGCCGCACGTTTAATAAAATAAAAGTGTAATAAATTTATCAATTTATGTTTTCATTTGTTCAATTCTTCATATTGGGTTGTTAGAGAATTATGTAAAATTTTCCGCAACAGATATCTTTAATTGCAACGCATACAAAGTTTCATTTCAGGAAAATAATTATTTCTCCTAGAATTAAATTCCTGTTGTACCGTTTCTCTGTGCTATAGTATAATTTTTTTCTCCGTTCAGTTTGCGTCATAAAACGTCGAAGCGGTGAAGAGAGTATTTTGCTCTCTCTCCCACTGACGGGCTTTATGGGCGGGCATAGTGATGCGCATTATTGTTGCCGATAAGCGTTATCGATAGTATATTTAGTTTTGTCATTATGTGGAATCTATTTTCATTGCAGAGAAAAATGTTAAAACATTGTTGATAATAACACGTGCTTGTGCTGGTATATTGGTGCCAACAGGCAAAATATTATTTTGAATACATTCTGCCGTTTTGGTACAAAACAAAAGAGTAGCCATTGTGTCACTACAGAACTTCAGAGAACGAATGCACAAAAACACACTTATTTTTGTTAAATATATGATTTAAATTAGCATTGCATTAATTTGCAGATATTTGAATTAATTTGCAGGTATTGCAGGCGGGGGTAATGATGAAAAACAAATTACATAACAATTGACAAATAATGATCAAAACATAATGTAACGTTATAAATAAATAAAATAATAATATAGTTGCACCTCTGAATACCGCACCGCCGCCGTGCACCTGCCTTCGATGACTCATTTGTTTTTATCGACAAAGGCGTTGCACTCGCGCAACATGCTCACCGCCCTAGCCGCCTTGTCTTTTATGACCCAAGCTGCACGGAGAAAAAAATTACTATAGTAAATTTAGTAGACTATAGTTCATAATGTACCTATTTCGTATTGCAAAATTCAATGTTAAAGCCTAACCGTTTGTATTCAGTATGGAATATATATTCATCGCGAGTCCCATTTGAAAGCTGGCATTTGGTTCTTACATGTTTGACACGCCCAAGAATTTGATTCGATGAATTAGTTGCCTTTTGGGCCCTTCAAAATGTTAGATCTCGAATGATTACCCCAAAGCTATTGAACTCTACAGCCTCTCGAAAATCAATTACAACACTTGAGAATTACCTACACACATAGTATCTTCTAGTTCTCCTCTCAACTATTTAATTTATTATTCCAAGACAATGAGTACGAAAACATTAATCGCTGAAGAACTAGTGACAGTTATATTACTTTTCATATTTTGTTTTTCCAATTGTTAGTTGTATTCAAATATTAAGATAATTATGGTTTTCCGTTATTGTATTAATAATAGGCTCCTATAATATGAAGAATATCATGCCTGTATTCTCCGAAGAAGTAGGCATAGTAGTATTGTACACTTCTATGGTTCAACTGCAATGCCATATATCCCACTATGGAATAGTGGGTGCGCCTATTGCCATACACCAGGCATAAATTTTGGTATTCCATAATATCAACTCTAATCATAGTTTACTTTCTATTAAAAAATGCTCTGCGAAATATTTCTATCAAGCGATTTCGGTTTGAATTTCGATCTTCCAATCCTCATTTGTACTAAAGATGACCACTTCATTTTAAACAGAACTTTTATAACCAGATTAAAAGACATATACATAAGTATATTGAAAAGTAGCTGGAAAAATTAGTGGTTGAAGCTTGGAGCTAATCGCCCAGAAAGTAATTTCCTAGTTAATGTAGTATCATTATCTATTCCATTGTGGAACTTAAACGTAACTGGTGAAACGTGGGAGTGTACTACACTCCTCTGCCTACCCCTTCGGGGATTACAGGCGTGATGTGAAATGCGTGAAACTATTTTTTAAATTACCTAAACATTCATTCATTCATTTGTTTATTCATTTATCACTCATTCAATCGATCATGCGTTCATTCATTCTTCATTTAATCCCCGATACAGATTATGTCCACGTTCATTAATGTTCAAGAACAATATGTGAAAGGAACAACTGACAATTTAAATCAGCTCGACTGCAAGCGGCTTAAAAAGTGTCTTTCATTTAAATTTTAATAAGTCGTATATTTAGTCAAAACGTGTTTTAAATTAAATTCCTATATTCTCCTTAGTTTCGTCTTGTTTGCCATATTATAATTTAAAACTTATATTACTGTATAAATAAGAATTAATTTTACTTGTTCTTAAAAGTAAAAATCTCAGCTATGGTTCGTATTTCGTCCAAAAATCCAAACGAATTATTTTTAATTTTTTTTCTTTACCGATTGGAAATTTTCTTTTTTTAATTGTAACTTTACAAATGCTTTATATAATTAATAGAGATATTAAAAGTGTTTATATTGTAAATTATAATTTAATGTTTTATTTTTATAAATGTAATTATGGAAATATTTCGTGTATAATTTTTGTCTGTTACATTTATCAATCTGTTATTTTTAAGCATAAACATAGAATTAGGTAATTTTTAAGCCTATATATACAATTCTTTTCATAGACAATATGATTTTTCTAAATCGATTTTCAATATCTATAAGTTAAATATTTTCAAAAATGCCCAATACACTTTTATATTAAATATTATTGCATCAAGGCACACTTTACTTAGATATAATAGTTTACTTAAAATATTGTTGTAACCAATATATGAAGGAATATTTCTATGTTAAGAATTGCGTAAAATGATGTTTATTATTGTATAATATTTTTTAACTATTTCATTTAAAACATATTACATTGTTACTTAAATCGCGTGTATTAATGATTATAAAATTAAGATTTTCTTATGAAATTATTACTTTTAGACTCATCATCCCTTATCGTTGTTCTAGTGTTGAGGGATAAGGGTGTAAAATAATAATATTTCGAAATCGCTGTACGCTGTGCTGGCTGGTAATTAAATTTGACAGTCTTAGCACTAAGGTTTAACACAATTCTTTTGTTTATCTAATTCGACTCAAAAATGTATTTTGACATCTTTTCCAATTGAACGCAAATAACTGGCCAATAATTATTGGAAAAATATGTATGTAATATATTTATGACAAAAAATACCCTTAATTGAATTTAAAAATCATTATAAGAAAAATCAGAAGTATAAATTGTGAAAAAAATATATTACAATGGTCAAATAATCTCAAATCAAATTTTAAATTATCTCTTTAGATACCGTTGGTAGAAATAGCGTTTTGTCATTTCTATTCTTGAATATGTACTATACAGAAAAAAATGTAATGAAATACAGCTCTCATTTATTTTTACCGCTCAGTTCAAAGCTTTGAATTTTGTACATACAAAGTGACATACACAAAATAACAAAGCGGAACATACTCGTAGACTTTGGGAAGACTTGTAATGTCAATATATCCTTGTACTGTGTTCTATTTTTAAAATTTAAAAACGCGGTAGAACCAAATTGAATTTTTTATTTAATTGTATTAAAATATCGGCCGCTCGTTTGCTGTATTCTTTTAAATATAATTTAAGCTTCACACGTTACACACTATTGTTACACGCTGATTGAACTAGGTTGTATTAGATTTTATTTAAATAATTACTTTATTTAGCATTGTAAATATTGAAATTTTAAATTTAGTATGTAGTTCTGTTCATGGTGCCTTTTTATTTTGTTGCTTGAAGTTTATCGTTTCTGTTCCACATTTTTTTTATTTGATTTTATTTTTATAACAATATTTATTTGTACATTAGATATACTATTCTCCTAACTTAACTAAGAACGAAACGATCACGACCTGATCGTGGATTTATAATAAGTAGGGATGTGCCGTCTAGTTGGCGACTATTCGGCAAAGAGCGCCGATTATTAAGCTTTTTATTCTGTATGTATTTGTCAATAAAATATATTTATAAGGGGAATTAAAAAAAAACTTTGATTGTTTATTAATATAATTATTTTATAATCAGTCTTACACATTTAACGATTTCACAAGTACCTGCGCTATGGTATCATGTTTCGGAGTACTATTGATTGCCACTTGTAGAGTATGTATAAAAAAGGCATTCCCTTAAAAACTGAATCGTCGATTGCTTTCGTCACATTTCTGCCGTTGTCTCGTACAGCACTTTTTTATATTATTTATGTCCATTTGAGGGAGATGTATCATTTACAATACTGCGTGTTGACATTTGAAACTCTTGTGAAACCAGTGAGCTGTAAACTCGAACAACTTTTTTTGTTATTTATGTTTGTCCACATGCCAGTAGTGACTGAAATCGCAGCTGCACTCCTCATGTCTTTTCGTATTTCAGACAGTCTACTCGTAAAGTTAGGGAATAATGTTCTCCGACCGGTTGTCAAGTGCAATCGTCTCACCAGTTGCAATATTGATGTCTGTTGACCTCGAGCTTTCACGTGACCATTGTACGGCAGAGCTATCTCAATATTTTGTTAGCGTTTCTGACATAAACTGACCTCTGAAGACACTGAGGTTGACGGAATAGGCACTGATGTAGATAGTGGTTTTGTTTGGATTTGCTGAGAGGAATTGTGTGTGGTCGAACATTTGATATTTAATATGGTTTTCCATAATTGTTGTATTTGCTTTTTTCCCCGCCCACCACGAGCAATTATCATTTGCTATTGGTTACATTTAAATTTACCTGAATCTTCGCCTAATTGTTAAAATAACCCATACACGAGACGTTATTTTCGACATAATTAAATTTTAACTGAGCACTTTCACTTTAACTAATAACAGTACTATCTTCACACGGACTAATTTATATACAAAAATTAGCTGTAAACGAAGGAGCAGGGCAAATCCCCGAAACCGTGATCGGCTTGGGTGACTAGTCGACATCTTTACAACCGATTAATCGGCTAGTCGGCTGACCGGCCAAAGTTATCGGCAAAGTCGGCACATCCTTAATAATAAAACAATAATTTCTATTTTTATTGGCAATGTTTTAAATGTATTATTATTGTTTTGTATTATTATTCATGTATATTTAAATAAGCCTATTACTTATAATTTAATTTAATTATAATTGTTATTGATTGACTTTTATTTCATGGATTCATTTACTCTACCTAATGTATATGTGTCGTGGTCGCGTCGTGATCGCGTCGTGGAAGCAAACCACCTTTTACAGTGAGTTGTAAAAATATTACAATGTAAATTCTTACTTAATTAGTTAAACATGCAATGGATATGTACTGATTTGTAATAAAGAATATTTTAAATATATGTTATGTTGTTTTTCACCCATTTATTTTTAATGTTCGTTTTTTGACATTATAATTAGCCCCAGACTGGTCAGGGACTAGTAATCACGATTAAGAGTCGGGGGTTCGATTACTACCTGCAACAAAAGGTATCTATCTGCATATATTATATATCTATGTGTATAAGTCTGTCAGCCGTGTGATCACCATAACACACACGTCTTTCTACGTTGGAATCAAATGTTCATGTGTGTATTATATAAAGATAGTATTTTTATTTAAAAAATCCCAAACTAAACACATGTCGCTGGCCACTAACAGAAGTATAAAAATAATTGAAATTCAAATATCGAATTCAATTACTCGGAAAACCGAGTTAGGTTAATGGGTAAAACGTAACATCACGCCCGTAATCGCGGAAGGTATGTATGTGCAGAGAAGTGTAGTACGCTCCCATGTTTCACCAGTTACGTTTACGTCCCATGGAATAGATGGTGAGAAACTTAAAATAAGACATCTAAAAACATAAAATCAATAAAATAATGTTATATGCGCAAGCAGTGTAACTGTAAAGTAACCAATATAGGTATTTAAAGTAATATGACGTAGATAATTAACGTTACCAATTTATAGATGATATTTAAAAATTTTAAAATACATAATAATTCAGTAATAACTATATTTTTAATAGAGTATCAATTGGCCCAATATGCTCACCACCTATTCCATGTTACATTTAACACAACTGATTCAAAGCATGAGTACTCTACCTTCTGCAAAGGAAAATATAGGCGTGATGTTATGTATTAATCAGCTGCAAAAGGGCCCTGCTCTAACCTCTTTGAAGGAAGGTCAGTACATCTTGTCCCCGTGTGCATCATCATCAACCTACTCCCGTCCACTGCTGGACATAGGCCTCTCCATTAGCACGCCACTGAGCTCCATCTTCAGCTCTTCGCATCCAACCACTGCCAGCCAGTGTTCGTATATCGTCACTTCGCCTAGCTGGGGGGCGAAGTGTGTGACTAACATTGTCCGGTAAAGTTATTACGGTTTTATCGATTCCTTCACGGTTCAATCTACAGCCTTGGAACACTTGTAACCATGTCAGGTTTCGTTTACGGTTAAATATAAACGTTACCGTATGCCATTGGGAACGGTGTACAGAAACCTTTTGGTAAACCGTAAAAGTTTAATTGCATACTAACTTTAAATACAATATTGCGATAAATGGTTTCGTCTATAACTAGTCAATCTTGAATTTCGGCCTAAATTATAAAAAAGTTAAATTATTGTGCCGAAACGCACGTCAAGTCTGTCAAGATAGATATACTTGGCGCTAACTTTTCATCGCATACCCCTTAAAGGATATAGCGTGATGAAATTGTAACATGCAAGAAAAACAAAGCATTTTCATTGTATAACTCATTACAATATGCTTTGGGTGATTACTGTGTGCGGGCAACACCAGCGCGGCGACGTCACGGCCACGTGCTCGTTGCTTGATAAAAAAAAAAATACATTAAATACTATTTTCCCACACTGCTAGAGAATCATAGTAAAAATACTACATTTATATACATAATACGAACATATTATGTACATATATGTATAAGATCATATTGAGTTGTAATATTTGCACATGTGGTACATTACATGCGTGAACGATTCTGGAAAAATTGTATCGGAGTTTCGTTTTTATTCTCGACATAGGCAAATGTTGGTTTTGTGTTATGACGTATTTCGTAAATGATTAATATGATAACACACAAATAAATAGCAGGTCATATGTTTCAAATATATAATACTGTTTGCTGTCCGTGTGTCCCTAATTAAATACTAGGGTTATGGATATACACTTTTCAGCAGTTATGTAGAAGACCGTAGTTAAACTTTAGTAATTTGCGGGTATTTTTTCATCCCTCACCTAAGGCACTGATAATTTTTCTCTAAGGGGGGGAGTACGTTCAAGGGAATTCTTTAAAGGGTTGATTTAGAAGTAATCACAAGAGCGACGTCCTTTCAAAGCAATGTCATTTCGACATCAATCCTTTATCATTCCACTGCTGGATACGGGTTTCCTCTCAGCCTTAACCAACACATTCTGATACCTTGTGCCACAGTAGAATGATAAAAGCGTCAAGAGGGAAACAATATCAATATTTCATAAATGTATACATTACATTTCCATAAACTTTTAAATTTAATAATTTAATAACAAGAAGAATTTGCATAATAAGAAATGAAATAAACTACATAGTGTCCACGCTGGGCTAAGAGCGCGGCTCGTGGATACATTTATGTAAACTAAGATTGCAATGACGGCCATTGGGGGAGCCCTGTGTCCAGTAGTGGAGTGAAGTAGGCTGATGATGATGCTGAAATAGAGATCATGAAACACATTCACCGTCTGTGAGAAACTGAAGTCCCAGGAGTAACAAATTGATGGAGCCTCGCGCGTCTTATATCATCGACGGTTATCAGTTAAATTTAAACCAGGAAATTTATGATTTATTTCGTTTTTCGAGTGTTCACAAAATATGTAACCTATAATAAAACTCTGATAAAACAGTCAGCGGTATCCGAAACCGGAGCGTGTTAGGAAAGAGTGACGATGAATGATGAAGAATTACGAATGAAAGACGTCAGGTTTTCGGATAGACATATGTACTACTCATTGCTCTCTGCCTACCTCGTAAGAATCCCGGCGCGATGATAGTAACATCATCGTCATCGTCATCATCAGCCTACTCTCGTCCCCTGCTGGATATAGGCCACTCTAATAGCACGCCACTCAGCTCGAGCTTCAGCTCTTCGCATCTAACTACTGCGAGCCGCTTTGCATACCGATAGTATAATAAAGTATAATAGCAGAAACTAACTGCTGTGTCCACAATGACTACCCAAGGTCCTAATAGACTCTTCCAAGGTAAGTTTTGATGGTCAAGATCTGCTATGAGAAATACATAGCTTTACTCTGGATTTTATGATAGTCCACTTTGTAACTACATCAGCTAATTTGTCAACTTTTGGGTCCCGCATTCGATTCCTTGACTAAACTAAGAATGTAACTATAACAAAATATCAGTCTGTTCTGTATCGTAGGCAATAATAATAAAGTGACAAGAACATTATCCTCATCATCATCATCTTCATCACTAACTTCATCATCCACTTTTTTATCTGTCTACTGTTGGATATGAAACTCCTTATAGAATTAATGTATACATTTATATTTAAACTTTCGCACTTAAACAACTCTGTCCCCGAACATTAAAAGCCTGGAAAAAGATCCTCAAATGTATGAAATCTACCATCCATCTGATTAATAGTCCAAGTCTGTGCTGAGCTGAGCGGACAGCTCATTAATTATATGATGTTCTATTCGGTAATCGAACCCACATCCCAGATAAACCTAACCGCTAGCCACTGATATATCACAAAATAACACTGTAAATTATTTCAATTATTACCCATAAACACACGGCTATAAATTATACAGAGATATTTGCCTTAGATGAAGTACCTACGCACTTATATTATTGATGTTAAACAAATATCCTATCGGGTCTTTTGTGTGGAAGCGCACAGACACAATGGCGGTGTGTGTCCGTGCAAATATACATTTTTCACTTACAATTAATTATTACGAAGAAAGCTGCTACAACAGCTGGTGTCGGTGATTTATTGCTTTTGATCAAATAATTATTGTTGTTGGAAGAATGTTCGTCAGCGACGAAGTTCTCGTATATAAGCTTGTGGCTCCTGCTCTGGAGGCATAGTCACTTGGACAAGGTACATTCAGCCTCCAAGATGCACATATCTACTGCGTTGATTTGTGCTGTTATCGTGAGTATTTTGTTATTATTATTATCATACGCCAGTTCTTAGCGGGGTAGACAGGGAGCAACGCACCAATAATCTCTTTCTTACGGACCTCACGTTTTTCTTTACCTCACTTCAAAGACTTCCGACTGGTTTGACTGGTTGTGGCCTGGCCTACAACTGGCCTATTTGGTCTCTTGTGGTGTTGGATATGACTTCATTTTAATAATAATTTTAATATTTTTTCTGTACTGCTGAAAAAATATCAGTGGACTTATACAGGTAAAAGACAACACTTTGAGTGGAATATTCAGGGTAGCGAATGTCTACGGGCAGCAGTAGTCATTTGTAAGTGCTGCCCGATCAGTGCTCTGTTTACCTAAAGACACTGGTAGGTGCAGCTCTGTTTACTTAAAGGCCTCGTAGCACTCGTCGCCAGCGCGGCCACTGATCGTGAGCTGCGGAATTCTATACGGCCGGATACTATTGAGTCTTCTGAACTTGAAATTCCAAGTAGTAGCTCGGATTTTGCATTTGTGCCCGGTGTATGCCAATACGCCCTCCAGATACTCCATGATGGGTGGTATAACGTGGAAGTGTCCTACACTCGTCTGCC
>DWEC01001635.1:0-12992 GCA_018245735.1 Microceris miodesmiata | reverse complement strand
ATATCATGTACCTTTTGTCCGCTTCCTCACAATGAACGAACACTTTTGGAAATGATGCTATAAAGTATAATGCATTATGCTAGGAACGTAAATAGATATAATTTGTTTAAAAACGTTCACACGCTGGTCTACTATTAAAGTATACATTAGAGTAAAGGTGTAAATATTATAGTGTTAACGATAACAAACAATGATGCAACGCCTCCCTTGGACCTATGTATCGATTATGTAGGATTTATAACTTACCTAATCCGTAAGCCAGCGTCCAACTATCTTCTCAGGGTCATCAAACCGTCTGGTAGGAGGAAAGGTAGTTATTAAAATAAATTACTACGCTGAAAGATAACTATTTATGTATTATTTTTATTAGCCCTACATTAAAAAAAAAAATCATTGTGAATATTATCATTCATATTTATAACCGTAGGATTTCTATCCAAAGGTTACCCGATAGCGATCGCTCGTTAACGACAAGATCGCTTTTTGTATATCTTTCCGCCTCTTTGGTATTGTCTTAATTATACCATGCTTTACGGATATTTTCAATAGTGACATTCAAGAATATCGTCGCGGCCGATATAAACACCACGATTTAGTATAAACAATGAATTATGTCATACATCCCCTGCTTTGTAGCACGTGCGAGCAAACGCATTCCGCCGGCGTCATCGGGAGCGCTACTGGGGTGCATAACAAAGCGCACCCCACAGACATATTGCGATATTCGTAATAATAATTCAATTTTGCGAACACCTAACTAATTAATTACAGCCGCGTTAACAGCAAAATGCAGTTTGTCCGGTCAGGTAGCAGTTAAGAAAGTTACATCTATATTCCAGTGAGCGAATGATGAATATTGCTGTTTGAAATTTGTTTTGTCATCGTAAACAAAATGTTAAATGTATTCGTATCAAGTGGTTATATATATTATGAACAAAAAATTTAAAATTTAATAAAATGCTACGAAGCGTAGGCCACTAATGTTAAAGGTAGAATGATAGACGAAAAAAGTATTTAGAAATACAGCTAAACAGTAGTTGTGAATGATTGGAATGCAGCGAACGGACGCATGGATTTCAAAAATGTCCAATTGACACGCGTTGCAATGTTACCTTTGACTCGAGTGTCAGTGATAGGGTTGGCAAGAACAAAAACTTACAAATATATTTTACACTCCCACGTTTCACCAGTTATGTTTTACATTCCTTGGAAGAGTTGGTAAGCTTATTGCCACACACCGGGCAGTGATCCATACATAGAGCCACTACTAGAAATCTCTGCTAGAAAATATACACTAGAACATCATAAAAATACGTTTTGCGTGAAAAAAGTGCGGATCAAAGTTATCGAATTTGTAATCGTCATAATATAATGACCCCCGTTGTTCACTAGTTTTACATGTCAATTCCAGTTCTAGAAAATGTATATAAGGAAGTAGTACTTTTATATGGGTCGAATCGAAAACTCTGGGTCTAATGCGTAAGAATCGAGGTGATATAGCATGCAAATATGAAAAAAATTAGCAAAACCAGTGTTATGGCAAACACGAGTTAGGTCCTAGTTACGAACATTTAAGCATATTTTTAAAACACTACACAGGATATTCAAATATAAGCCAATAAACCTTAATCTATGACTTGTTACAGGTTTTGTGGCAACCCTGACAGAATTATAGTCACGGTGCCGACG
Organism: Microceris miodesmiata; assembly: GCA_018245735.1. Lineage (NCBI taxonomy): Eukaryota > Metazoa > Arthropoda > Insecta > Lepidoptera > Hesperiidae > Microceris > Microceris miodesmiata. The sequence continues at coordinate 11,303 of DWEC01001635.1, read as the reverse complement.
CAATATTGGGTGAGACGATCGGTCACGGAACAGGGGCGTCGTTAACGAGGCGGAACGCGTTATGCGCAATGTCACGGGTTGACAGGCGATTTGCGACGCGCACGCGCACTTAACTGCGGTGGCTACGGCGCTAGATGGGCTTGTACAACTATCCTTAGTGCTACTTAATGTTTTTTTTATTCATTTCGCCTGGCAGACAGGCAGGCGGGCCACTTGATGATCATTGTTGCCTATGGAAATATGGACACCAAAGAAGTTGCCAATGTGCTGTAGATGTTAAATGAAAGCTCTTATTATTACTTTATTTAAACCCAACGGTTCGTTCAGTGAGTTGACAATGGAAACGTAAATAATAAATGGATTTTTTGTTTCAACTTACGGTTTTGTAATGCATATTACACATACATCAAATATTGAAGACAAACAATATTAATCCATTCTTAATTTGACTACAGACACAACCTTAAACAAAACAGTATACGAGTATAAGTATGCGTGTGTGTGTCAAATGCATTATAGTGTGCGTAGTGTCTGTTTTTTATTGATTTCATGTATTTTTTAGGTATTATTTTTTAAATATATTGGCATTCTGCACTCCTTCTCTATATAAACTATGTATAAGTGTGTCTAATTTCATACTCCTCCGGGCGCGCAATTTCCGTAAAAAGGGATACTAAGCTTTAGCTTCACGTATTAATATAAAGATACATGTAGTTCCCTTTGCGTCTACACCGCCACCCGAAATTGAAGGGTTGCATGTAATTATAGGTGCCTTTGGCAACGCTAGCTACCACCTTGTACGGGAATGTGTGCTTGTACAAGTGATAAGATACACAATTCTTCCGCTACATCCATGTAATTTAATCTACTCACTTGTTAATCAATTTAACATTTGCATAGACTAGAATTGTTCTAACTATGTAGTGGCCGAGCAGTGATCGAAATTCGATTATAAGCAAATAAAATAGTCATGTTCGAACGTTTTTAAAGTTACTGTCTTTGTTAATGTATTCTGTTCTCCTGCTTGAATACATTTCAATATGTTTGACATTGAACATTAACAATGAATGCATTATTATTTATTTATTATTATTTACTATTAATTTATTGTATTTGTACGAAATATTCTCCTCTCTCCTCTCAAATGTGGCACGGATTTGAGGATCAATGCTACTTTAAAAAACTACAAAGCTTTTTCTTCACGCATTAATACTCAAGCGGCTATTACTTCGTAGAGCCTTCTAGTGGAAAGAAAGATACCGCTCGATCAGGGGGCTACTTTTTGAGTATACGTCAACTTAAATGGAAATTATTATAAGCATTTATGTTTAAATTGATCTTTAAAACAATAACATACTTGATATTATTGGAAAAACTATCCGAAATAGATAATTGAGCCTGGCGGTATTTTACGAAAATCCATTGTTCAAAGGTAAGTTGTGAGTTATTATGAAAAGCTTCGCAATATACCTACGAGATAAGATTGTGTACATTCTGCATTTAGGATTACTAAATCATAATTCGCATACCGTGTAACATTGCAAAATAACTTTAACTTAACTAATATCCTGAAATAACAAATTTATAGTTTAACACCAACGAGCTGGGCAGGTTTCTGTCTAACATACGGTACGTGTGACTCAGATCATTAACCCCTTAATCATTTTACTTTTCGACACGGATCTCCTCTCAGAGTGAGATAGGAATATAACTTATAGACAGTTCCAGTTATTCTTATTTTATGTACAGTTACAGTACTTATAATATAATATGGTTTTTCAGTTGTAGTAGTCTGTGCTAAGTTATAGTCATAATCTCTTATGTGTTACTCCCATAACCAAATAGTATAAATGTAAAATTTTACTAATAAATTTGTATGTAATTCAACTTCGAAGAAAAGCGACAGCACTCTAAAACAAGTCTTAATCGTCTTAAGTATTTTAGATTTCATACACTACTATGTGTGCTTGAGAGTTTAGTAGTTAAGGCTCTGGACAGTCGTACTTATACATCCGTATAATTTGTTACATACATATAAGTGTAAACTTAATTACAGTGACATGTCATTATTCTTAATACATTACATTTTACAGTCTCATTGGTAGGTACTGTTGTTACAATTGGTTTAACGTACGTAATGAAAATTGATAATTAATCGGCTTTAATATGGCGTAGTATCTCGTCTGCACATTATTACTCAGCTCCCTATAAAGCTTCGAACATGGACAATAAAATTGCAGACGATATGAATTCAATAATATATTTCTGAAGTCAATATTGTACCGCTCTGTACAAAGGAATTCAGAAATTCATACATATCGCATTTATTAAATTGACATAAGAGTATTAAAAGTAGTGGGACGATACGAGAAAATTACTCGTATTACGTACATATGCACAGTTCTACACGAGCGATTGTATTTCCAATAATTCATATTATTATTTAAACGTATTCATACATATTTGTATGAACATATTGAATATACTTATAATTAGAACTTCTGGCGCCATTTTGTACCGTATTAATTCATAATTTCATTGTATAATTATTAGAAACTTTTTAGAATTACTATTATATGAAATAGTTGTTACACCTTTTCACGTCTCTCAACTCTGGGTGCGCATTTTACCTGCAATTGTAGGATTTTTAGGAGGTACACGCTACTTTATTACAGATAAGAAATTAGTTACTTAGTGGCGAACCTGTCACCATGTTTTTCAACCACATTCTCAGGTGTCCAATTTGGTTTCATGGTGGTTACCTACTCATAACAACTGAAATGACTACCTGTCATCGGATTAATTATAATTATGAGTAACTTCACGACTTTATACATATCTCCATTATAATGTGACTAATAAATAATACCAATTACAGTAGAAGCTCTTTTGGTCGAATTTCAATAAGCCGAAAACCTCCCAAACTCGTAAAAATATAGTATGAACCCTTCCCGTCAATACCCATAGCCCCCGTTACTCGAAATCTGAACCCTCTAAAAATCGAAACAATTAGCGAGTCCCTATAAAAAAATCAGTACTTGTTGTCTCTCTATAGCTTTAAAAAATAAATTGGATGTCTGCATCTCGAACATAGCAATGTTTGATTTTACAACCTTTTACCACGATTATTTAAAAACAGATTTTAAGAATATGTAAAAGAAAAAATGTAAATATGAAATGAAGGAATATGTAAATATAAAGTGTATACGCTGAAGCTCTCACTTCACCTCTCTATCTCAAAATTAGTCAGCATATGTATATCTTAACTTCTACAACTGGAATGTTTCCTTACAAAATTTGCTTATGTCGAAATCCTACATAAGCGGAAAACTCTATAATTCTAATTATTTTGTCGTCTCTCTTCAAGTTCGACTTACAGAGGTTCTACACTTCGGTCGTGTTTTAATACATATTTACAAGCTGTATTAAATTTAATTCTATTTGAGAAAAAATACTCATTATTAAGTAAGAAAAAATTATACTTGTTGTTGTCTCTGGATCATGGTTACTTTGATTAGACCACTAGTTCATTGTCCAGCTCCAATGGTTCAATCAGAATAACCCAATAAGCTTAAGTAATCTTAATTACACAACAAGTATTTACATAACATTATTTTATAGCATATCCAAATTAATAAAACATTAGCATAATAGAAGTTTAATTTAAAAATAAGAATTAAAAACGAAACATCACGCCTGTGATCCCCGAAGGGTTAGGCAGAGGAATGTAGTACACTCCTACACTTAACCAGTTACGTTTATGTCCCACCATGGACATTGCCATATGCTGTGCACAGATGGAAACTACGAGCCACTACTACAATATCTAAGTTTAAAAATCCAACAGTACCCAACAAATTCAATAGTATCCAATAGTAACCCAGGACCTCTCGATCAGCAGCCCCGGTTGCAACCACTCGACCTATTAGGCGTGTAACCATTTTATTGTAATGATTTTGGATTTTTAATATCTTCGCTTTTTAGATGGACTTAACTACATTATAATGCAAATAAACATTCGGTAGATATTGTATGTCCTCCAGAAAATGATCATTTTATATTTCGTGTATAATATATTAAAAAAAACAGTATGTGTACTCTTGTACGCACTTAAGAAGTTATACCTTCTTTGACGTAACAATCCAAAAATAACAAATAATAACACAACGCATGCGTTGCACTAACAATAAGCGTATTGCTGTCATACTAAATATAATAAAATCCATAATATTAACAAGGGATGGTTACTGTTCTTTTACCAAATGCACACCAAACAACGCAGAAATGACGAATACAGTTTTCTACCCCGAGGTTCCTTGAGAGCAAGCCTGTACACCTTATAGCTCTTCAAAATGTTCTCTAAGGCGTGTAAAGTCTGCCAATCCGCACTTGGTCATCGTAGTAGACCTTGGCTGTAAGCTTTCTCATCACGGGAATAGGACCCTGTCCAACAGAGAAATGCATCAGACTGCTAAGGAACATGCCAGCAATTTTTTATACGTCGACACTTTTAATTAAATAAGACACACGACTACATTGTGTGTTATGAAGTACAATAGAAAACACCGATGTTGTAATAAAATCTAATATCTGAATTCCTGGTTCGAGATGGCGACCCTTGACGCACGTGCGGCACCCCGCTAGACGCATAAATTCCGGCTACGTATTGTGCCACGGCGTCGCGCGCCCTTCCGACGACATGTTGCCGCCAACTATTAGGGCACCGACGTTGATCAATTGACGGATGGTGGTGGTGAGTGCCGGATTTTTTTGCATTCAGTTAATTTTTCCTCAAATATTCTTTTTTGCCCGAATATATAATTATTGTTGGCATTGTGAATTCGTATATCGAAATTTGCCTATCAATGGTTATTGTGCATATGTCTAAACGTTTTCTCTGTTTTTGCAAAAAGCGTACAAGAATAGGATTCATCATAACCATCCTCTTAACCATCAACTTTTCATGGTTTGCGTGGTTTTTTATCCAGTAGGTAACTACCGAAAAAAACCCTTGTTTTCTGTGAAAAAAAATTTAGAACTGTGTAAAATAAAGGAGAATATAGCCTGTCAAAAACTTTTAACAGGCTGTTTTTTTATTTTAATCCTGCACGAGAATTTGCTTAATGCTTAGTACAATAACCTCATATTATTGTTCTAGCCAATGAAATACAATACTTCTCAATACTGATACGAAGATCCATATCATTGGCTTAATTAAAGTAATTATTACATTCATTTATTGCCTTTTTTTGTAAATGTCAACTTTGAAGGACGTAATAACGACAACAACCTAATTCAAATGTTACAAAGAACCTGTTCATCTATGTTATAAGAGATGTCTGAGAGAACACTACCATGAGTTGTGAACAAATGTTTTGGTTGCAGAATTTCGAGTCTGCCCATCCTAGGCATCAGTAGGATATTGTCCGAATTTGTTATCTACGCGTGACTTCAGATTAAGAACATCAATGTCATGACGGATTCAATGTCATGACCTTACAAATAGTCGGCAGTGGGTCAGAGATGCAACGTAATGATTGAAACTTTTTCGATGTACGTCCAAAATCGGCACAATATTCACCTAAAATATTAACCCACTATTATTAATTCAATTTACGGTATCGCTTTCTGCTCCCAACACAATGCCCGCACCCCTCTTACTGTTAGCCGATGTTCGCAGTTAGTAGCGGGCGCGATGGCGGTAGCGGAAGCATAATATGAAATGTGAAACCATTCTTGTGTTTTGAATAGCGTCTATAGCGGAAATATCTAACTCTCACTTGATGCTTACTTTAGGATAAGATGACTTTGCGTTTGTGTCCTGAGATATTTATGTATTTGTTTAAAAAAACGTGAAATCACTCGTAATCCCCGTAGTAGGAGTTCTCGTAGGAGTGTACAACTTACAGTTGCAACATACTTACAACAACATACTTACAGTTTTACTATATTTACATCAGGCTGCTGTCGTTTGAACGTTACTCATAAATTTATGATGAATTACCGAGCAGTGATAAATAAGATTTTTGTTGTCATTCTCCCAAGAGTTGTTAACTTGTGCTCGTTTATTCACGTATTTTTAATTCCAAAAACAGCAAAGACTGACTGATATTGATAAAAAATTTAAAAGTAAAAATATAGGAATGCAACAATGTCAAAGACACATATCTTACTAACAAGCCTAAATTAATTGAATGTCCATGCTTAATGGTTTGCCAGCTCAAGAATGGAAAAGAAACCAATTTTCTTATTAAAAAAGGATGCAATACTCTTTGATAAGTTATAGATTTCACTTGCACCCGCTCTCGCTAACGCGGTATCTATAGATGAGGCTTTAACTTTAGAGCAGTACTTGGAAATATATTCCTTTACCATTTAAAATTAAGAGCTATAATGGTATAGCAAAAATCACAAGTACTTTAACTAGGTATATTGCACAGGTATGGTTGAAGCTTTAACAGCTTCGAGTCGATAACATTCGTGGGTTATCGATGCTTATCAACACTTGAGAGGTGATCGCGATAATATTGGTACAATTGATTTTTCCGACATTTGAACAAATTTTCACCTGACCTATCTTTAAGCTCTAATAAGGGATGGATAATGAAAATCCAATATTATATTAAGTAGTAGTATTATTAAGCGATATATTTTCTATTTCAATTCATATAGGTGTAGTTTTTATTAATCCACTAATACTAATGTCTAATGTGAATTAGGTACGTTAAAATTTGTAAATATATATTTTGAATGGATTTTCAATTTTCCAAAGAATACCATACACGTTTGCTCAATGCTCAATTTTGAACAATGTATTAGCCGTGAATTACAATCCCACAGAGCCCAATATGTGGCTATGACGATCGAGACCCTTCAGATGTCCATAAAACAAGCTCTCTCGTGAGAGAATAAAGTGCGAAATCTGATACAAGTATTGTGCTAAAGAATTGACATGTTACTACTAAATCATACCCACAATTTCGCCAGCATTACTTACTCGTATTATATATACTGTTAGTGTATTTTATGGACAGAGAAGAAAAACATCAAAGAGTTCGCAAACAAAAGAATACTTTGATCGAAATATTTCTTTGTAAACTATGTTATTCGCTGCACTGCTTATAGCTGAATTATGTAAACTATCTTAGTTAGTTTTACGAGTACAAGTCACGCATTAATCACCGCTACTGAACAAGTGCTTATAAAAAACGTTGTTTCTCGGAACTTTAAAATGTATACGAATATATAAAATGAAAATGTCGCAATGTTTCTTTTTTAGATAAGAGCCAAGTGTTTTAGAAATAAAATGAAATCTATCCAATATTTAATGGTTAATGGGCGCACAACGGTGGACCTCGTATCATTTCATTTACACAGACATCTACAATTCATACATACCATTAAACTCAAACCGCCTTAAAAAAAATGGAAATGTAATTTAAGTAGTGTCCGACCGAAATAGTTTTCCTAGCCCAAACCGAAACCGAAACCGAATCTTCGGCTTCGCTCTCAGTTTCGGCCGAAACCGAAACCGAAACTTTCTTAAACATATTTAAAATTTCTGCTGCATACTGAAATCAAGTGTGTTTTAAATTTTGCACGTCTCATAATGCGAAGCATAGAGTGTGCTTTGCGATAACAGAAGTTTTTTACACATTTATTATTTAGGTATTAACCTTCGGTCGGCAACAAAATTTAAGTATTGTATATTGGATAGCATACTTTAACTAAATTGCTAACGGTTCAGTAAAAAGGTGGCGATTTATCAAGCTTTTTTATACTAAGTTTTAACCATATGTTTCACGGACCAAAACATAATTCTTAGCATTTACTATACATAACAGTAATCAGTATAAATAAATATAACGACGACGAGACGACGAGATTTATATTTTGTGGATCTGACAGTTTGAATACCTATATTTGGTAGCATCAATGATAATAATGCTCTATGTAGACATTTTATTAAGTTAACTTCGAATCAACTGAGCTCGATTAACAGGCCTGTCCACCAAATAGTAGGAACGTAGGTGCTAAGATAAATCTGAGCCAATTCATGAGCATCTGCGACCATGCGTACGGCTATTAGGAGCTGACGACGTTTTAATTTAAATGCTTGTCGCCTCTTGTTTATACAGATACGAGCGGGTTATTGGACACACATAACTATGTCAACGCTGGCATTCATCTGTCGGGTGCGTCGACAAGTTTACGAATATCTAACTACAGCTTGAGCCTCAGCGATTTGAACCACTGAGATATATTATACATTATTGTAGAAACTTCGTAGAACAATGTTTAGGTTGTAATTGCATTTGCGAGTATGCGAGACACTTCAAAATCGTACATCTGATTATTTTTTGATTAAAATCACTTTTTATCATTTAATACCAGTGTTTATATCAATAAATTGTTGCTTTTTATTTATTATTTTTAATATTACAAACAATAACAAAGTTTTAAAACATCATCAACGTTCTCATGTCGTTGATTGATTCACCCAGATTAATTAAATAATGAAAGAAGAATTATTGTTCACTTTTAACGCTCATAGCTGTTTACACACTAGTCCTTATGTAGTATACAGTACACTGCATGCGGTTATAGGATATACATATGTACGTATACTCGTATAGAGCAAGTAAACATGTAAATGTATATTTTTATGAAATTTTTACTTATTTTTCATTATGCTGCTGTCGCCCACGGGCATCTGAAGCTAATCTCAAATAAGATTGTACATTGTAGGAATAATACTCAGAGTCTATCATCCCTTTATAATAAATTATTGATATCAATCTACATATCAATAAACTAAACTTGCTAAACTAATTGGGCAAATATATCTGAGTTTTTAACGCGATCTTCATTTAAAACATTTGGTGCATCTTATCCATTTCTCATCCTTTTTGTCCTGAGAAAATATTTTAAGACAAATAGTACATTTAGCATCATCATTGTCTCTGTCTTCTTCATGAGTAGAGGCTAAAATTAGTTCATCTGCAGACCTGTCCTCCTCAGAAGACTCTTTCTTTCGATCTTTGTTATTTTTGTTCTTTCTTCCTGTTTTAGCTTTGCTACACTTCAAACGTATTAAAAGTAACATCACGTCTGTAATCCCTGAAATAATCTCCGAAGAGGTAGACAGAAGATTGTAGTGCATTCTCACGATTCACCAGTTACGTTTTTATGTTCCATGGAATAGGTGGTGAGCCTATTATAATATACCGGGTACACATCCAGACTCCGAGTCACTACTAGAAATTCTAAATGAGGAGAATCTAATAGAACTCGACCCGGGCTATGAACACAGGACCTCCCGATCGATAGTTGTGCTTGCAACTGTTCGACCAACGAGGCAGTCACACTACTCTTCTGTTTCTTTTTTCTGCCATTCTTTCATCCTTCTCTTTCCGCTTTTTATTTGCCTGAATTATTTATTTTTATAACCCATTCCTTTCTTTCGTATTGTCTCTATAGCTTATTTCATAGCTTCGTGATGCCATAGTACCTATACTTTTTGGTATCTGTGTAATAAAGAAAAACATTAAACAAAACGGTAAGATTAGTCAGAAAATTAACCTTTAAAATAAAACGAAGTACCCAAATACCGTCCCGGGGAGGAAATAAGGTTCACGTAGGGGGACGGTATTAGGTACGAGGTACTGGTATTTACTAAAGTACAATATGTTAGTTAACGTCAATTCCAGAATGAAAAATATGAAGAAAAGGACTTGATTTTCGTAGCCAGTAGATATACGAGTAGTCACACAGTTATTATTAACCATTAAATTAAAGTAAAATACATATGCCACATCTTTATGATTTGAAGATTGAGGCCAGCGGCTACTGGAGAGGCCTGTATCCAGGAGTGGATTAAAACGGTCCGATGAGTATGGATTATGTTGGTTAAACTAAAACAAATCACAGTAACAGTCATATTCCTACGGTCCTGGTAGAGTTATTCTTTAGATAATAACCCAGTGCTAGTGACCGTTTATAAAGATAGGATATGTACATTTGTAAAGATTTGCAAACACGCAAATATAAAGCAGGTACATATTTCCTATAAAATAACAAAGAGGTTGTATTCACCATGTGCACTTAAGTATAAAGGATGAACGTTTCCGTCGTCTCGCTTTGATAACAACTCTTCAAATTTGCGAAGATAAAGAAAACACAAAGCCAACTCCTAGAAGTATTTCAACGTGAATAGATACACGGGGCTTTAGAGAGTTCAGGCTTCTGAGTGGTGAAGTTTAACAATAACAGAATCAATAGGTACATAGGAATCACAAAGTTGCAGGTTGCGTCTGTCGGTTGATTTGTGTGCATACGATTAGCAATCGCGAAGGACTCGGTGTACGGCTTAATGAACGAATAGTCTGGATCCTGAGGGTGTTTCAAGTAGGTACATATAATATACTACTTAGGTACATGATATTTTCGGTAACTGCTGCTAACAAACACGAACAGTTTAATTAACCGTAGTATTATTGTTACACTATTGGTTTTTCATATATTCAGAATTGAAAGCCGTGTAATCTGTAACAAACAACCAAATATCTGCAAATGTTTGGTTTGTTTCACGCGGTATTTTTTTAACAATGTATGCTAGTAAATATTGAAAGTTCAGAGCTGTTAAGTTGAATTGTATGGGTGGTGATTTTATTTTACGCGTACGTAAATGTTACGTAGCACCAAATGATTAATTCAACAGTGCTGTCCGTTGAATTTTTTCCTGCGTCATTCCACACAAATATTATCTTCAGAACTTGTTTTCCCTTCGTGCTTTACACCTGTTGAGTTTCCGAGCATCGATCAAACACTCGTTCTAGCGACATTACAATGTTATTATTTACCGCCCCATTTATTCAAATGGCCCACTTGCCGTTCGATTTGTCACAAAGTGTTCTTTCGATCAGGTTTCACAGGCGTAGAAAGGCGTAGAAAGGCGATGAAATGTTAAGGACACTGCCATTTCACTGGGTACGAATAATAATGTGTTTTCAAACAAAAAGGAAAATATTCATAGCAGTTGTCATGTTGTGCTGTGGTGTATTTCTGAGCGCAAAAATTGTTAAACTATATAAGCGTTTGTTTTTACCGACCCTCACGGTGCTTTTTATCTGAAATTAATTAAGTATTTATAATAATTTGATAATTTTTAAGAATAAAATTAAAATTGGTACCATAACCTTTATACATGAAAAACATAGTTGCTAAATGACTACAAGATGACAAATAAGAACTATTGTCGTGAAGTTAGCTCTTCAGACATGTACATTTAATGACCGTAGCCA
>DWEC01001634.1:0-12997 GCA_018245735.1 Microceris miodesmiata | reverse complement strand
ATCTGCATTCCTCTGCCTACCTCTTCGGGGATTACAGGCGTGAAGTTACGTTTCTGTTGTTAATATTAAAGACAATGCTTTTGTTGTAAAAAGATTTTTTCAGAATAATGATTATTTTTACTACAAGGAACAACAACATATAAAAACTGGAATTTTAAAGTTATTCAGAACTAAGAAATGCGCATACAATTTTGCAAGCCGCATCTAACCCTTTAAAGGTTTCATGCATTTAAACAGTGTATTTTCTTGGAACTCAAGTTATTTCAGATAGAAAAAGAATATCTATTATTAATAATATTATATATAAGAATTATATTCGCGAGTACACATCTGTTACGCCACACCCAAACATTTATTTCTTCTATACATCGACACCCCATTTAATGTTACACCACATGCGTTCAAATCAGCGTGTGAAAAATTGTTAACAATAGTTACGTGGCTTTGGAAAATATTTTAATACAAACCTACTTACCCGTTCCGCAGAAATCATGCTAATACTGTATTTACAAATGTTCAAAAACCACCACATCTTGATGTTAACCATATTACAAAAATATTACCATTTTATATCAATGTTGAATTTATGACTTACATAAAATATTTCTATTCACTACGGAGCCCTAGTTATTCAGTTTCGTGTAACCTGTCTCAGCTTAAGTATCTTTTTATATATCCTTACCAAATAGGTACGTAATTATATTTTCTCATTGTCTGTCTATGCTCAGAGCTCTAATGTTCGTCTTTCTGAAATAATCTATTCATTTAACATATAAGTCAAGGACCATTATTTCCCTTTTATTATATTTTGTCAATAACATATATTTTAGACTCAGTATATCACTAAAGTAATGTATCAGTAAACACATTGATAATTCCATGCATACATTCATTTTGATTCTTAATACAATAATGATAACTATACATTAGACTGCCTCGTTGGCCGAGTGGTTGCAAGTACGACTGCCGATCGGGAGGTCAGGAAGTTACATTAATTTTGATTTATAAAGATTTTACATTTGTAGTTGCGAGTCTATTAAAATTATTATTATTATCGAATGTAAGGACGTAAGCTAACGAGCGAAGTAAAGATCTTCTGGTGACTAGCAACTTGGAAGTTATGCAACTTTGTGCAGTCGAATAAAGTTGAAGTTGAATATAGTTTACAACTTGGCGAACGTGGCAAACTAAGTGAATTTTTCAAATAATGACAGTCACATTGGAGACATGAATATCTCCTCCTATAGTAGGAGTATTTTAATATGTGGAACAAACTTGAGATGGACAATAAAATTAATTTATTGTTAATATTATGTTATATTCATTCATTATTATGTAATATTGTAAGAATAATAAGTACTGTACTATTTACTGAAGTTAATTTTTCTGTGGTCACTTTGGTGAAAACCATTTTATTATATTTTATAATAATGTAAGAGAAGCCATATTACATAAAAAGCATCGTCGGGATAAGCAGTTTAGGTTAGCTCTTTAAAGTCAGTTGAAAAGGCCTGCTTCATAAAAAAAGGTCGAGCTGTATCTACTAACTTATTATTACTTACTTTACAGCAATTAGTAAATACTGATAATTAATGATTGTTTAGCAATTGGTGTATACAATTAGAATTTTTCTTATTGGTCACCAAATTAAATGCTCTTGGTTAAACTAGACTAAGGGCGCCATCTATGAGCCATAATTCCAAACTCCTAAACTCTTAAACCATTTTACAGATGTCGCTTTGGTCGATGACTTTGAATTTGATTCTGTACCTATTCTTTTGAACGAGTAATCGAACTTATAAGAAAGTGTTTTTTCTTCTCTGTATAGTTTTTAATTTCTTTCTATATAAAAAATAAACATTTTGATCATGAGTTCGTCACTACCCAATAGTGTAACTATTTATACATCTATAATTCTATACCATTATTATATCATCACATTATCTTATTATACATCCTTTTATAAACCAAAATTAAATTATTCCTTAAAAGATATAATATTAATAAACCTACATGCTCAAAGGAAACATTAGTTTTTCAAACAAATAGCAACAATATTTGTAGTAGACTTTTACATAATCCACTAACGACGTGACTGAATGAAATCGCTAATGCCGCGAGATGTATGTATATACATTCTCAGCTCTCGATTCATTCCACTGCGAATGCATACGGCGACCTAGATATTCAGCTGATATTTTCCGTTTCTGGAAGATTTGTCGATGTTGATGAGAATTTGAAATATTGTTTAATATGTATTGTTGTGAAATATATAAAAGAAGTCGAGCAAAAAATAAGGCTTTGCAACAGTAAAAGCTTCAAAATTAACTTAAAAACCTCCGTTCTTGGTCCTCAAATGTCTGAGGAACGGGTTTTCACTGTAGTTTAATCATAATGGCGACAAAACACCGAAGTAGGTATGTACTCTCAAATTAGTTAATCATTTGCGACCTCACGATTTTTGTAGCACGATTCACTACGACCGTAGCAGTTAGTGTAGTTTGCGAGCTACTCAAGCGCGTAGCTTATGTGCGTAGCGTCAGTCTTGCCGCTGCTACGTATGATACTGTATCAGCCGTAGCGCATACCACGAGTGGTGAACTTTAAAAGGGCTGCCTGCGAATTATATTTCAGTTTTTGCAATATGGAGATTATTCAAATCAAAAATGGGTATTTTCAAAATTTACTGTATTATTAATATATGTAAATTATATTCATTCATGAAATGAATTCTAAATTACACCTGTACGATTGACACTTCTTTTTCGATTTTGATAATGTTAGGGGCCTTTAAAGCATATATCGCAATAATAATGGTCTATTGTTTCTTGTACATTCATCATCGTCAACCTATCATAGTCCACTACGGGACATAGGCCTCCCCAAAAGGGAGGTTTATGCCCGTAATTTCCACGCTGGGCGTGCGGGTTGGAGATCGCAGAGCACGACTTTGTGCACCGCCGATGCTGCTGCCCGTCGGTGCCCAGGGCATTTAGCCGTGCCTATTTAGGCTGCGTTCTACCGCATTCAGTACATTGTACATTACGAACGCTGTTTAATTAGTCAATAGCCGAGGGGAAATAAAAACAATGAAAAAAGCCATTTAACCATACTGTAAAACCATTTGTTCATTTAGAAATATTTAGGATCCATCTTTTTTCTCACTTAGCAATATTAGCATTATATTAAATAATAAGGTTTCAATGTTACTTCTGATGTCACATTACATCATAACGACAGAACATCATAGCGACAATACCTAACTACAATTAGTGAGTATCTCTTAAAGCCTTGTATATTATATACATATTTTATGTTTAAAAGGGTGAGGGTAACAAATGTTGCAGCTACGCCGTAGCACGGTAGCACTCTTATAGCGGCTACGATAACTGTAGAGTATATTTTTATAGCATTATTAAGTCGCTGAAAAACAATTTAGTACAATCAATTATTATTACTTCGAGAGTGAAAATGGAAATGATTAATGCCACTCAAATGCAAATCACAATAAATTTGAAGAAATAGGGATACTTTTTATGAATAACTAATTAAATTCTGATCATATATAATTGTAGTGATAGTTTGTTATGCTATAAATCAGGTCTCTCTCCTGATCACTAAGGTTCAACTCCAAGAGAAGCACCTTTAATAATACAAAATTATATGCGTTTTTATGAGTGATCAGTACTGGCCGTAAAAAAATAAAATAGCAAAACTTTACATAAAATAGAACTCCATATTTTTTTCCAAGGCACGAGAAACATGCAACTCGCAGTACATTGTAATATCTAACAACTAACGAGTTTACGCATAGTGTTAACTCTCATACTCTAGTGGTTCAGTCTTTCTCTTGGATTCTCCGGTTTGTACTTTTTTCATATTAAGCATAACTTGCTATAACAGTGATGGCACACATCGTGAGAAAATTTTCAAGCCTAAGATATGAGCATCGTGTTCTATTAAGTCTGTAATGTTTGCCAACTTAAAGTTGGCTGACGTGATAAATTATGGCCCAAAATTTCCTCATTTGATAAAAATAGGTCATCACCCATTACCGATATCATCATATTGTGGAAGATCGTTAGTAGGAATACCTATTCCTTACACCTGTAAAAGCGAATAAATTATTGGATAGGAAACTTAAAAAACATGACATGAAGGGAAAGAAATAATGTTATTGTAGCCATGAAAAAAGGTCGAACCAAAACCACGCTTCTACTTGTATGAGTTAAATATTTTCACCACAAAACCTTGACACTCTATTAAGAAATATTAAGTAACGATGATCATCCATATAAAATATGGCAATTCGTTAGCGGAACAAAAGAATCTCTGAATATAATGCATAGACACTTCGTCATTGAAATTCGAACGCACACAGTCAAAAACCTTAATTAAAACCGTTGATCGAGTGATTAAAATAATTAAGTGACGTCAACAGAGATTTTCGGGGGTGAGAGCAATCGCTTTTTACATTACGTTACATTTACAGTTCCGTGCTAGCTATGTTTTCAGTCGAAGCTGGGACAATAGATGAAGATAGAATTACAAAATTAATCTTTCAAACAACAAACACAATTTCAACCTTCATACATTCCAATAAGGTTGATATTGCAGTTGATATATACGGACGAGTTGTTTAAAACTTGCACACGTAGAATTGAACTTTAATACACAAGTAATATGTCACAGTTTGAAAATATTCGATTGGTTCGATGTGTGACGACAGCGCGCAGTCGCCCTCGGATGCCGCCAGTGTGCTCTGTGGCGCCACTTGCACAGTCGTGTACAAGGGTGCTTCCAATCCAAACCCTACCCGTGATTTCAGTCAATTGTGTCGTATAAATACAACCACAGTCAATTTCAGCCTTCCATTTAATCGGTAGGATTGTTCTACGTAATACGTGTCTCATTTCAATTGGTCGATAGCTGGATTTTCTCTGAATAGCGCACCAATTAGTTAGCGTAATATTTCCACCGTAATGTGTACGGTCTTATGAAAGCCGGCAGCGTCAGCGGCGCCGAACCTTTTCTCGTGGCGTGTGTCAGTTACATAACTGTTCCGGGCAAAATCGATATCCTGGGCGTATAAATAGCGAGCCGAGGTTTGAGAACAGCTGACTCCTCGCCAGCCACTATGCAGCCTCCGGTGAGTTTACGAAAAACTATTTGTTTCATGCAATTTTATATGAAAATCTATTAATATTTTCAGTATTTAAATATGACATGAATTGATTGCTAATATATGTATTTTTAGGAAATGGCCTACATTAACTACAACGTCAGTGTCTATAGGTTGAAATGTAGGTAGTATTTCAGCTGCGGTGTCTTCAAGCAAACTCTTTGTCTGGTTTCTAATATATTCTGTATCGGACCTTAATATTTCGAACAACGACTTGACTCCAATGCAATTCAAACCATAGCCTTCAATAAAACATTTAGAATAGATCTGCGAATTTCTGTAAATGGAACATCTTTATTATTACCACATCGTGCACGCCAGCTCTTTGCCGGGGTAGGCATTTATATTTATGACTATAGTACATACATATTTCATTACATGTAATTTGTACTTCGTTAAGTACAGACATGAGTTCAGATACATTCTGCGATACCAATACATAATAATGAAACACTATTTCGCAAGTGTAGGCAGAGGCTACAGTCACGCTACAAATTACTAGTTTCTGTGATAATAACAATAGATTTACTTCAAAGTTTAGTGTCTTATGTAATATTCCAGTCGCCTTGTAACATTTTGATCAAGAGATGGTAGTTCTGGATTGCAGTATCATTAATAACCCCATTCGTCATTAATCACTTATATTTTAAACAAGTCAATATGAACGTCTCTCAGTAAGCCCATGACTGAGGTCAGCGATACGTTTTTGGAGAGACGTAATCCAGGACAAAACTGATGTGGCTTAATATCAACGATGACAACTTTGCCTATGTACACACCGTTTAACTATTTAAGATGACACAAACGAGTGCCCCCCTACATCTCTATCGTTAATATGTTTTATACTCGTATAGCTTTCAAGTGCAGCTCTTAAGAGTCAACAACGCAGATACTACCAATGTCAAGAGGTTCTTTAGTTAGTCAGTGGCTTTTTGAAAGAAAAACATCAGCGGTCCTTTAAAAGGTAACAATGATTAATTTATAATTATATCATCACGCCTGGTTCCTTACAAAGTAGACAAAAAAAACCGTGAGTCAAATTTGTCTATTCTTATTAATCTTACGTGAGTCTTATTATTTTTTAAGCATCTTTGAATTTCAACTTAAGAAATATTTTTGAATTGTAACTTCCGTTGTGGATATGGGAACTAGCGGTTGACCGACCTGTCGTCACTTTCACACTAGTCCGAAGCCCTCCTACAAGGTTAACCAATTACACCAACTATTGCCATGATAAAGACACGTACTTACATACCGTTGAGTTTTGAAATTTGGTTACCTTCGACATTTGGACAGGTGGGGCTAGGGTGCGATTTTCAGGACTGGTTTCCTCGTTCGCCCAGGTTTCAACAGCTTTCAACTGCGGCCCTTGTCCTATATATCTACTGCAGTCAGAGGAGACACGCGTTTTAAGAGACAAAATTTAAAAAACAAGCGATATGTTGGCAGAATGAAAGGCAGAGGGCATAAAGAGAGGTGTAAAATGTTATATAACGGAATAAAATGTTACAATTTTCTGACCTGTAAAGAGATATGAAGACATCAATACAAAGTATATATAGGAGAACGACATTAACGCCGAAGGTCGGCAGCGGACGCAGCCGGGACAGCCTTGGTATCTAAGTCTTTACGTAACAATATTAATAGCAACAATAAAAAAGCGATTCACAATTTAATATATTTATTTATTCATTATCATTACCAAAGGGCGGTAGGTAGTAACATCAAATGAAAACTATATTCGCTGGGGCGTGTACGTCTGCTAACCTTCACTTAGCCAGCGTGGCAGACTATGGCCTCATCCTTCTTACTCTGAAAAAAGACCTCTGTAGTGATGGAAATTTTGGAATAGATAATTTTTTCCTAATTACGTATGTTTGTATTTATTTAACATCCGTTTGCTGAACAACAG
This sequence comes from Microceris miodesmiata, assembly GCA_018245735.1. Classification (NCBI taxonomy): domain Eukaryota; kingdom Metazoa; phylum Arthropoda; class Insecta; order Lepidoptera; family Hesperiidae; genus Microceris; species Microceris miodesmiata. The sequence goes on along the minus strand of DWEC01001634.1, from coordinate 5,903 downwards.
CTATTTCTTTTATCAGGGAAGACTTGAAAGAAATACCTTTATCAATGGTTAAGATTTAGTAATAATTCATTAAACCACATGTCATGTACGAAATACGAAGCCTCAAAACGCTCGTTATTTTTTTCAACCAAAGATTATAATCCATCCTAAAATGGACCACGTTATTTATCTTCATCATCATCATAATTATTCACCTCTTTTGTCGTTCATTGCTCTACATCAGAATCAAAGGAGACACTCATGATCTTCACACATCTAATTGACCTACATGAAAATCGAACCCACAACTCAGACTCAGGAGTGAGGCTCATAAATCATTGAACCAGTAGCCAGGTCATCCAGAATCTTTCAACTGTGCTCATTCAGATATTTAAGTCTTCGAATATCATATGGCTCAATATTTAAAGACTAGTGCTAACTTTTGTATTCAAACTGCTTTTCTTATATTCTCAAAGGCGCATATGAATCAAAATTGCTGTTATAATTGAAATGCGTTGAAATATACGTTAATATATAATGAAATCAGTATTACGCTGATAAAATGATATCTTTATCATATTATATCATATTAATTAATAGGTTTATTTAAATCATGACCGTCAAAAAGCTACGGTCCCAACGGTTGTTAGTTTGTCGACAGCAAATCCCTAAATCAGCCGGTTTCGAACATGTTTATCATAGCGAAATACACAAACAAAAAATGTTTTCTCTGTTCTCTTGTCACACAATAAATGTTGTGTAATATGTATAAAAGGACGGACAATAAAAATAACAACATTGGGACCCGAAAAGATATATACCTATTCATCCCACTGATCTAGTATTACGTTTTCTCTATAAGATAGGGTCTCTTTGGTAAAAGAAAATATATTTTTTTTAACTATAAGCAGTAATGGCACAGTAGCTTAGAATTTAGAATCCCACCGAGGAGGTCCTAAGTTTTATTGATAGCAAGAACATCTTAAAGTGCAACTTACTTTAGAGTCCTCCATAATATTCTTTCAGGCCTGAGAATTCTACCAAAGTGCATCAGTCGGTGGTGGCGATTAATCGCTTCAACAATTTTAATTTATTCATAAAAGAATTGACGATGATTATGATGACAATCATAGTTCAGAAAATACGCATTGTCATACGAAATAGCCGCAACGCAGCAACAAGGAACAAAAGTAATTGTATAGTACAACTTAATGATACTTCAAAAGTAAGTAATTTCTTACAAGATTCTGTACCCGTCTCAATAAATTCTATTGCCACTTATTCGTCACGTGTAACATGCTAAAAATCCTATAAATTGACAAAGAGATACTTAAATCCTATAAAACGGAGAAACGCGAATGCCGAGTCTTATCGAATTACAACAAATACTTCGCCTCTTGTGAATTCAAACTCCAACCATAGAATATACAAACAAAATGGACAGAAATGCCAAACAGGTCAACGCCATTTTTCTTTATGAAGTTTTGTGGTACGAACAAATATTAGTATTATGTGTCTACACTAGGTTGATTAAGCGATAGATAGAGAATACCAAGTACCAAATTTCTTCCCTAACAGACTTGACATGCTTCTTATATTTTTTTTACCCACTTAAAAATGTAAAGTCATGGAAAAATATTACATAAAAAAATGAAACTTTTCATATTGTTCTGTTGTAGACATAGTTATACTTAAAAAGCTACATTTTCATCGCATGCAAGTATTTAACATGAGTTTCACGAACATAAAAGTACGAATGACATTTCTATGGTACTGGTACTGGTAATTCTACGGCTACGATATACAATTCGTCGGTCCGGGATCCACGCTTCAAATCTTGTTACTTTAACACGTCCTCCAACAAAACAAGAACAAAGCTCACTTATTTGTTCCCGATATTGTTTTTTATGTAGGACAGAACAATACTCAAAATATATTTAATTAATACTAGTACACATTGCATGTTTGTAGGTTAAACAAACAGACGTATTCAATTCAATTCATTCAATAATTAAATAATTAAATATTAAATATTCAATTAATAATTAAATATTCAATTCATTCAATAATTAGGCATAGATATAACGGCGCTTTGCTCTTTTTAATTAATATAAAATTTTACCATTGTTTTTGTAAATATAGTATAACGATACTACAACGATTTTCAGAATGTTAATATGTATTTTATTTAGTACGCGTCATTTTCGAAAAAAACTAATAACATTCGGAATCAAATATTTCACACGATTTGTTATTGTAAATGTAACTAAGCACGCTTAGAGAATAATCTAGAATTTTCTATAACATTCTAGTATATTGAAGAGCATTCCAGAATAATAAATCTAGATGGCTACGAGGTCTCGGCGAGACAGCGCGCCGATTAATGTACATCTAAGTGCAAGACGTCACGTAACCCCAATTCCATGTCCATTACTGTGATATATTGCAAGTTTATTATGAAAATTCTTTAAGTCCCCATTTCTATTTATGTCATTCTGGACTTGTAAATATAATAAGTCTGCAAATACTTAATAAAATCGAGAGAAGTTGACAATAGAATATAGATTTTGAGATATGTAATGTCAGAATGTTTATGGCGCTCTCCCTTCACTTGCTCTCGAAATTAATTATTCAACTCTTAACCAATATCAGGCGGTCTCTAAATATTTTTTTTATTGAAAATGCTTTAACGAAATATTTTAAGTAATTATTTAAACGAAATCAACAACGTCAATATTTTCATAGATCATTCATAAACATCGTCATCAGCCGGTCTCAGTCCATGGCACTATATGCGAGTAGTACCTTCCTGCGGGGGATTTCGCCCATATTCCCTATGTATCCCCTATATATTTGCCAAATTAAATATAACTCCTTCTTGATCATTTCTTTGAATAGGCATCACGGCGATATAGTGACCCAAGTTGAAATGGTTTCTAAGAGATTTTAAACGTAATACCGTAACCCGCTTTATGGATCTCGGGCGAGATTTGGCAACTGTTATCTGACTATAACAATAATTACGTAACGCGCTCCATACGACCCTAAACACGGGACATTTCCTTAATAGAGGTCATGCGCTCGGGCGGCGTCCTTCGACACTATCAATAAACGAGTCGTACGCCGATTACGAGGACAAGCCAGTGCCGTCTTGTGACTAACATGCAACATTTGTTTATACTATTTAGTTTTCATATTTATTATGCTAATTCGCAAATGGCCTGTATGGCTAACCATGGCCCAGAGCCTATACATCCTGAAACGAAATTCATCTCTAACGAACAATACAAAGATAGATGATGGTGATGATGATTTTAAGGCAGTGAGTAAAAAGATTTTACTAGTAAAAATTGTACTGATGTACATTCACGAAAATCTATGCATAATAGGCAATTATGTAAAAGATGGCCTTATCACTGACTACGCGATCTTTTTCAAGCAACATTCAAGTAGAAGAAATGGAAATCTTGTAGTAACGGTAGGGGTATACCACTACGAAGCACAAATAGCCTAAGCTCTATTATATGAAAAACATGGTAAAGCAATTTCTGCTACAAACCACGTGAGCCATCCTCACGTACGATAAACATAATAAATCTACGAGTACATGTGTCTCTCATAAAACATTTTCTGGCTACACACGACACAGCGTGTTGTGACAAGCTATTAAACGTATCGTAATCTCATATTACCATCGACAAATATTACTTCTGTAATCAGTAATTGAATCTGTGAACATGAAATATTGACTTTTGAAGTTAATGGAACGTTGTACATAACTACTAGCAACTGCTACTGGACGCGTTTGTATGCTTACGCTCAACCTGATGGGTGTGGGTAAAATACACGGGTAATGTGGTTATTGTGATATAAACGGAAAGATAAAATGAAAATCACTTCCATTTAGGTTTCCAATGTCTTTTTTGCCCATAGTAAGGTTAAACAATATAAACGTATAAAAATAACTAGAATAATTAATAGAATGAATAAATCAATTAACTAGAAAAATTAAATTCAGCCGTCATTAATCACAGAAAGTAATAGATACAATCAAAAGGATTACTTTTACTGATGGAGCAGTTTTTAAGCAATTTTAAAGAGCCCAAGTAAATGGATCATAATTATGTACTAAAGCCTTACTTCACGTTTCGTTTTGTACTATTTCTGTATATATTTACCACATTTCCATTGACTTGAACAGCGGCATATTGGAAAGAGCGAGGAATCATTCAAGTAGCGTCGTCTTAGCTTTTAGCGATGTGACAACGTCAAGTGGCTAATGGACCGCTCATGTAATACTTTTGTATTATTATACAACTGTCCCGTTGGGTTATAAATTTCATACACGACTGCAAAAAAGGTCGTAGATTCGATTCCTAAATTAGTCGTAGATTCGATTCCTGAATGATTATGAGATTTATCTAACTTTAAATTCCCAGTAGCAGCACGGAGCCCGGAATTATGATCTGTGTACGGCGATAATCTCATTACTATTTACATGAGACGTATCAGATAATTGTTGAAACGTACTGCATTTCTCTGCCCGCTCCTTTCGGGAAATACAGGCGTGATTTTATGTATCCATGGAACTCTTATATATGAGCACAATGTACTACTTAAGTAATTGATTTCGCTATATAATCGAGAGCAAAATTCCCATATTCTCGAGGTATTTTTACTGCGGAGCCTTCACTGATATATAAACTGTTCCGTCGCCTTGAAACATGATCGATAAAAGTTTGACTCGAATGAATTAGAACACGACACATAAAATGACAGTGGAACAACTTTATTTCGTCTTTTTTACATCAATTGTTCAAATAGTATTTTTTTCGTTTTCGCTACGGAAATGTTTACAGTAGAACGATGGAAATGTAAAGTAAGATTTTAAAAAGATATCGTCAGATGAGCACTTTAGCGCAGCTTAGAGCACTTATGAACGAATTTAGCAATCTCCTTACTTATACTAATTGTAGGTTTTATTTCAATAAAAAATGCTATATAAAAATAGTAGTTTTACTTCTGTTGCATTAAGTTTCATCTCATATTAATTAATGTCGCAGTATTAATATATTTGCAAACTGAATAATATTATAATAGTATATATCACTGCTAGATTCACGCGTGTTTTTAAACATAATATTCATAAACTCCTTGTATGCACAAGTTAATCACATTTACCGTAGAACTAATATCCGTTGGAGCAGACGTGGGCTGGAGTGAACATCAATCTTGGAAGCGTGCTAGAAAATCGTACGTCTAACTGTACACCGGGCCAGGCTAGTGATAATGGTATTGATGATCAAAGTTGGAAGAAACCAGAATAAAGCTCAAATAATAGAATACAGAGAATTTAGTTGATGATTCAGTAGATTTTTACAATTGGTTTCGTGCTCATCAGACCCGTGACTCATTTTTCGATCCGGCCTTTCTGTTTGAGCCTCAAAAACTTCCTCAATAAGACTCTCAACAAAGATAACGTCGGGACTATATTGAAATACTCAAAACATGAATTTTGTTTCTTTATCTGTACATTATTATTACAACTTAGTACAACAGGGGATTATTATTAGACAATTCCTGAAATTACTGAGACTTATAACCTACGACTGGATCAGAAAATAAGTGTAGTTTTCTTTAGAAAACACTCCTAGTAACGATGTTCATCATGAGATAATACTGTTGGGGCAGATGTTATACCATTCATTTAAGTAAATAGCTATCAATTAAGATAATTTCATTAAAGAGGGTATATATAGTAAACGCCTCTGTCTACCACTACGAAGAAATACAGGCGTGATGTTGATGTTGCTATAAATGAAAGAAAAAAAATATAGAAACGTAAAGGTGAAGTCTGCCAACCCGCACTTGGCCAGCGTGGTGGACTATGGCCTTAACCCTCTCAATATGAGAGGAGACCCATA
>DWEC01001633.1:0-13001 GCA_018245735.1 Microceris miodesmiata | reverse complement strand
CCAAATAACAAAAGTCTTACGCTATAGACTTGTCACATCCATCTTATTACATACCTACTAATAAAACAAACATTCAAGTCGAAACATTCAAACGGTTGTGAGTTATACAATTTGACAGTGATTTCAATGCGAGCTGTTCAATTTGACACGGAACAAAGATACCAATGAATCTGTCTATTGAAACAACGACCGAATTGAAACGTTCGAATCGAAACATAATAAACGTGTTTAATAAAATGTTCGTATTTGTGTGTGTGTGTGTGTCTGTGTGTTTGTATGTGTGTGCGTACGCTTTGTTTTCTATAAAGAGAAGCGTTGAATATTGATAACATAATTTACATGGGGGGGGTCGGGCGACGTATCGCTTTCCTTGCGTTTAGCGTGATCTCGGGTCCGAGGTCAGATCGTCGCGATAAGTGCACGTGTACGGTGCGATACGCGATCACACGGTCGCGCCGTGGACGCGCGACTCTGAGCGTACGTCCGCGGCACGTCCCCAAGTGTAGGTATGCAGGTACGGTTTATCTGGTACGTATTCTTTTGCAACAAAAACATTGGCGAAAGATGCGTTTCGTTATCGCGTTAAATTGAACGCAACCATCCCCATACGCTGATAATAAACGAACGTTTAATATTGGTTCAATATGTGATTTATAACATTATTTTAATTGTATACACATACAATTATATACATTAACAATCCGATGTTAAGCGTAACAAACGAATTTCCATATATGAGTTAGTTGTATGTGACGTCAATATACGTATGTAAGTTGTGACGGTGTGCGACGCAAATTTTCCATATTCAATATTGACGCCAGATGCGAGAATAATTACACGGTTCCTTGCTCTTTGCACAGTTTGTTTGATAATAATTTCTAGCAGTGTATTGCAAAACGAATTAAAAACACACGTATATGAATCACGTGTGAAAATTAATGCTCAACGACTTACGTATTTTAATATCAGTCATAACAATCGCCAACCCATTACATACCAGTAAATTATTTCAATAACGTTGCAAGTTTTTTTGCTCAAATGGAAATAAAAAAACACACGTGCGCTGTCCGCATTCTGTACCTACATACGTATTCACTTTACGTGCGTGATATTTAAAAACAAAGAGAACGTGTTGTTTTCTTTTCAGTAAGTAGTGGCATTAATTATGAGTGGCATTCAATGTGTAAAGAGAGTTGAGAGAGACTATCGGTAGCAAGACATACCATTGTTAGGGCTCGGAGGGATCGCCAGCGAAGCGTGTCGGCCAGAGCCCTGAGGAGGGCGCCCGTGGAGGTCTCCCCCTTGTGCACCATCGTCCCGGCTTCACGCACGGCTGCTGGGTCACTGCACTTCACACAGGCTTAACAGTACACACGCCGCGATACCGCCGTGCCGCGTCTTAGCCACTTCACTTTCCCTACCCGCTAGCGCGCCGGCCGCGCCGACTGTGAACGCCCGGCCGGGTGCAAACAAATAAACTCACAACAAATGGAACCGACCGAGATTTATTAGTGATGTAGCGTACCGCAATTATCGGCCGCATGGAGGAGACTGGCGCGTTATCGCGACGACACCTCATCTTCAATACGAGTGGACGATACAGCGTAGGTACATATGTACGTGTGAATGGAACCGCCCTCGATGTTTTGGTCAGTTGACGCGCGTCCCGAATGTCGGCGTCGCGACGGAGATACGGGAATACTTAAACACGTCAATTGCCAGGAATTCTCCCGTCTACGAAGCTGACTCACGTCTCACTCGCACAAAAACAAAACATCTGTCATATAGTTCTGAGTCTTGGTCGGCCTTCTATAATTTCACCCTAATAATGCTCGGAGCGACCGGGTAATTATTACATTTCCTGGGAATATTGTAGCATGCAAATGATCTGTTTACGTTCTCAAATAATTAACCACCCTTTCTCACAACATCTTTTCCTCCTAATTACTCCCGTGGGAAGTGCAGTGTGGGATACGATTCACGCCGTATTAAAACGGGGTACTTATCAATGTAATTCTTATCACCTTCTATCAAGGGAAAACGTTTCGAGTCGCTAGTGGGATGTAACATTGTTGAGGAGTAAAAAAGAAACCACTGTAGCGTGTTCTCAGTTGCATGGTCTGATCTACTCTAGTCTAGTCTAGTGTAGTGTAGTGTAAAGAAAAGTTCATTTATCTGTACGGTACCTACTACAAAGTATTTAAAATCGGTTTATCGCACGTAATATTAAATGGTAAAGTATGCTCATATTGGTTTTTCTCAGTGGGTAGGTGCGCGCGATTGTGCCTCTTGTCTCGATTAGCATGCGTCCGCATATTGTATGCGAGTATTTATAATTAGACGGCGCCGGGCCGGTGGCAGGAGTCCAGGTCGATCACTCGGGTAACGGGCTCGCACTATATCGGGTGTTCGGTCGTTGACAGGGAGATTTTTCCGGAATCGCAGGCGATCAGCATTCCGCCGGAACAGAATCTGCGCCTCAAATGGTAAATAAAACTTATGATAAACATCGACGCATGAGGTGCACCGGCGAAATACAAACGCGTCGCGCGTCGCCAACGCGATCAGCATTTATATGTACGTATTATACGACCGCCAGTGGTGTCCAACTTACTTAAATCATTTGACATTCTGATCAATCGGCGACAGTCGTTAATTCGGCTGTTTATGAGTTGTCTAAATAAATACTCACTTCATTATCGGTCTTATCTACATAGAAAAGTTTAAAATTTTGAAATAATTGTATCTATATTATTGTCGGTATATTTCCGAGTAGGGGTCAACGTGTGGAACTGGGGTGTAAGCCTGCCTAGGTACACGTGATAGTGGTTAATCTACAAAGATTTAACTGTAGGTACTTTAAAAAAATGTTTGATGACCAGTTTTTTTTAATATGCAACTTAAAAAGTTTGATTAAAATGTTATCTTTGTTGATAGTAAGGTCTTGGTTTCAATCCTCAGGTTGTAAGAAGTATTATTGGGTTTTGCTAACATGAAATTCCCAGTAGTATCACGGAGCCCAGATGTATGTAAGGTGTATTGCAAGAGGTGCATCTATGCCATGGTGGAAAATATAACATAACTGATATTGACTATCTGTCTGTTATTGACTATTTGAAAATCCAAACAGTAGCCTGAATGCAAATTGAAATCTAGTGATATTTCTACAGAACTAGTATTACACTACATATAATCCATACTTCAATAAGACGTGCTATTATTATTAAAACACTAGTTGTTATTATCAACTGTGATTGAACAAATTATTTAGTCTATTAGATGAATTAGTAGAAAAAATGTCCAAAATGCCGAGATAGAACCACACACGTGACACATTGTCGCGGTGTTGAAACGTCGTGCGGTCAACGAGGTATTATTAAGCTGTCATACGACAATGTCAATAATAGGGGACCGCTATTACGGCGACCGCTCGCTTCCGATTGCTCAACTTTCTTTTCATATCCGACTTCGTGAGTTTTCATACCACTTTCCTGGTATTCGGTGCGTTCTCTTTCTTTTTATTTACACGGCGAACAGTTTTTTTTTTTGTTTATTATTTCGTTTATCATTAAAAACTTTGACCAATATTCGCAAGTATCGGGCGTCGGTGTCGAGCGGTTTCACGCCAGTTCACGTGCACTCGGTACGATCACCGCAAAAGGAATTTCGCTAGTTTTGTTACTTTCGTTATTTTTCATTTCACTTCTTTTGTGTAAAGTTTGTCGAACAGCTTACGACACCGGCGATGTGCCGTCAACACGGTATTATTAAGTTGTCACACAACTAATAATAGAATAGCCATTATATTTTCCTGATATATTTCTAGAGCGAGCAATTTTAGTAAACGTGCATATTTTCGTATTTCATTGGCGTGTATCACTTATGTTTCGTGATAAAAGTTTATTTATCACTTATGTGTTGTGGCTACTAAATATATTATAACGAGAAACCTTTGGTTATTGGTAATAACACCTTCCTGTTATTATTGGTTTACACTTATAGACGATATAACATACGTGATGTCATGAGAATTCTCCGAGTTACATACCTTTGAGTGATGCTGTGTACGAGCACAGTTTCCGGTTCACGAGACACATTACATTTATGAAAAACATGTTTTCGTGATTCACCCACAACTGCATCACTCATAAAGCTAATAAGCAAATATATGAGCGCGTGCTAATGCGGTAGGTACTGCAGTTCTGAGTCAGTATTCAAATAACTGAATTTAGCAAACTGTTCAAAATGGTACTTGGCGCTAATATTTTCCATTTATCACATCCGTTTAAGCAGTGATAATCTAGTGCTTAAGATATCAACCTCTGTGTCTGGGCGTGTGCCCTTCATACCCTGGTTTCCACCTCTAATTTATTAAATGTGCGTTTTTAAGATTCGATAGTGACTTATTCTAATAACAAAGATAAACTCTTCATAACGTTTTTCAAACGTTGTGGAGTTTGTCAACTCGTACTTGACCTGTCAATGGTTTTATTCCTTATGCTGTGCGGATGTCAGTGCAACCATGGGACAATAAAAAGAATGAAAGATTGTAACGAGACATTCGTGTACAAAATAAACTTTTCGTAATCTAATTGCACACAAACACGTTGGCACACACATAGCATACTAGGGACAATAAAGATAAATAAAACTCGTCAATGGCGCTACTGAAGTTTCTTAGCTTTAGAAAATGGCATTAAATTTTACGGGATAATTGTGTTCGATTATGATTCAGTATTTTTCCAATTTAGGTAGAAAATCTATGACTATAAATGAAACTTAACAAAGTTGTCAGATGAAATATTAATCCACAAACAGCACACTCATACGTACATCTCTTATACTGTATCACGTAACGAAACAAAACATTATCTAGCAGAGCGATCCCATGGCGAGAATACTAGAATGTTCTATTCCGTTTTGTATAATAACTCTGGTGCTGCTATAATAAATACTAGGGGTGCATAAAGAGGGGTGACTGGAAACATCCGAACCATTTCTTGATAGAGCACGCATTTTAAGGGAATTTCATTTGAGCCGCTTCGTATTAATGAATATAACGAAATTCAATTTTCATCGCGACCCACCGTGAGCCGCGTGCTCCTACAGATACGCTTAATGATAATGTGTTTGTTATTCTGGATAACCAGAGAAAAAAAGTCATTAAATTAGGCCGTTAAAGGTTTTAAAGAAATACAAAAAAAATACAATTGGATTCAAGCTCATGTTCAACACGCAATAAGGCCAATGATGCATTTTAGTTTTATTGCTTCCTATTGTTATCTCAATGAGTCGACACAAAACGCAATTAATCACTATTGAGTGTTGTGGGAAACGCCGCTTCTGACTTTTATACGATTAACTCGTCTCTTACAAAAAGGTTGTGTTTGCCATACGTGACATGACGGGGCGGTCAGCAAGAAACGTTGTTACAAACGATATCCTATAAGGTAATGTAAATGTACGGTTTTTGACCGCACATTTATACAATAATAAAGATATATTCAAGCCGGGCATCGATACAAAGTCAGACTACTACTTATGAGACTTTATCGTATATTTTTATTCATATAAACAGTCTTTTCATTAATATGATCATATTATTTTTATGGACAAATATATCATTACCAGTATGTATAACAAAATCCGGTACGGATATGGACAGTGCGGATCCAGAATACGAATGAATTAGACAGACATTTAGCAGATTTTTTAATTTTCAGCGGTAGATGTATGGCCATGACGATATTGAACTTTTCTTAATAAAATAAAAAGAAACGCTATAATGTTTAACATTAATAATTCAATCATCGCTACTACCGGTATTAAAATATACTAACCAAAGTTAGGTAATGTAAGACAAAAAGACACGCGATTGAAACGTATTAGTATGTAATAGTAAACCTATTAGCAGTTACATGAGAAAAACCATAAAAATAAAACTGTGTCTTCCTGTCATGTCAGGGATGTACTTTCATAGTAAAATATACCGGTTTTGGACATGCCATGTCCATTTGTAGGCACGTAATTTATTCGTATTATACAACAATTTTATAATGGTGAGAATACAGATTAGTGGATCGATTTCCGTGGGATACTTAAAAATTAACGGAAACTCCCCGATATGTTATAACAATTGCTAGCACATTATGGCGGTCATATCAACTATTGTAGTAAGCAGACCTTACTAAGCTAGTACCATCTTGGTATACTATTAAAGGATACACGATAATTATTAGATCGAATGAATCATCTGCAACTTCGGTACTATAATCACAAAACAATTAAGCAAGCACTTTAAAGATGCATTTCTGTAGTTTGTGTGCGGTGTGCCATTCGCATTTTCAGTGAGAATGATCTTCTCTAACACGCGAAACACAGTAATTCACATAGTGATATAATAAAACACTTATGTTATCTCATCGAGCTTAGCGCATACATCCGTCTATACATAAAGTGTCAACGCACTGTATTGACGAGTGTGACATATCGGCCACGTGCAAATGTTTTGGCGTCTTGAGAGCGAAATGGTCGAGTGTAGAAATAAAAATAACTTTCTTTCTTTACTTTCTTCGCCGCGTAAATAAAACTACTTTTAAAAAGCCGCCATACCTTGTGAATTTGAACTATGTTTATGAATTGGACTAGTTTAATATATTGAGGTAAACATTATTTTTGTGCAGCACCCTTGCGCCTTGAAGATTTTTTTATACTGGCATAGATAGTAAAGGAGGAGTCTTTACCACCAATAATTATTCATATCTTGCACTACGTACGTAATTGACGACAAATAACAATAAGTAATTTGACAGAGAAAACAAACGCATTAATGTTATGGACAAGTCAATTAAAAGTTGACATTTACAGTCAAATAACTGGAATCATAATTACATACATTGTACATTAAAGTAATTACCTTTAGTAAATAAACGCGTAAGCATAAATCATTTTTATTGCGCATACGCTGTTGCAATTACATCGATGTACGTCATTATTAATAAATAAAATCATTTTGCGCTGTAACTCATTAAATGACAGCGGAAGTGTCTTGAACACAAAAAATAGAGTTTGTTCTAAGTCAGTGATACCAGAAAGTATTGTAGCTATAGTAGGGGACTCCAAATATAATTCAAACGTACCGATAACCTGTTATATACAGTAACTCAATAATTATCATGACGTCACGATTATTTGTTCGTCACGCCAACATTATGGTTACTTTCAGACTTTTGTGTTAATTTTTATGTGTCACATCAATATATCATATGCTCAATTTGTCCAAAGAGCGCGACTGTAGAGCATGCAAGTGAAGTCGATGATAGATAGATATTCCGCAAGTCACATACAAAGCTGTAGCGCGAGGCGTTTTCACGTCCTTCGCAAGCGGTGCCCAATCATTACCAAACCATTTATTCGGCAAATTGCCTCCATCGATACCCGTTCGCGGGTACGACGGGACGAATAATTCCCATTATACCCTACGCTCGCGCCCGGCCCCGGGCGACGACGACGAAGACAACCGCTCGCCGCGATCAAGTAAACACGTCTTGGGGTCGTAAAATTCCTATTTTAATAAATACAACCGCTAAGGTCTCGTTCAAAGTTGGCATGCAAATTAAAGTCGTGCCGTGTCCATTCGGTGCGTTATTTATCTATTTAGCTTGTCCGATACGTCATTGAGACAACAAACCTATGACAGTTCACTCTCGTTGAGCTCAATAATTTATTCACTGTCGGGGTTAAAATTACAAGACCCTAAAGTTGGTACTTCGTATTTGCAGCGTGTTCCATACATACACATACATATGTCTGTGTCGCTAAGTGTGTTTGTTTAGGTCCGGTGCGTAATCATAACTAACATGTGGAAAGTTAGTAGATTTATGTTCAAGAAGTCCTCACATTAGTTGCTCCTATGTTTATAACGTTACGCCGTAAATCTAGGCATTCATAAACGTCGATCTCAAAGAGCCGTCTCGTATTTCACGAAGCGAGGAAATCGTTATTTGATTTAGCCGCCGCAGTTGGTAATAATCTCTATTGCCATCGAGTGTCAAAGCAGTAAAATACGAAGACGACACGAAATTGGCCTCTGATTCGTATACCCGGCGGGCGACCGGAACACGTGACAGCAGCGAGATACCGATCACAGTTTTAATAGAGTTCTTCGGTGCATCCAATCGTTGGCCGCACTCGCTCCCGACGCGAGCGAGACGCTTGCGAGGAGAACGATAGTCGCCATTTGCGATACAGGCCAGCTAATGCCTAACGTTGCTCTGGTGGGCGACTCGATATTTGTGTTCAGGTGTAACGTAACCATTACAATGTACCGCCAGGCCGCGAAACTTTACTGCGGCAAATATTATTACTCAATTTTAATAGATATCAACAGCCGATTTAAACACCGATACAAATTATTAAATATTAATTAAAATCTATAAGTTCATGATAAAAAATTATCATCATCCTTTTATCAACCCTTCTATTATTCTCATATTGTACACAAGTCTCCTCAGAGAATGAGCAAGGTCAGGAGTAATGTCTTCCACGCTGATCAAGTGCTACTTAGAGGGAAAGAGAATAGAGAACTCTGGTGTGAACAAGTTGCCTCACGATATTTTCCTTCGCAGTTATAAGTTATGTACGAATGAAAAAAAAACAGTAATAATTATTAAATTAAAACATCTAAGTTTACTATTATCTGTAGTAGCAACAAAGGTATCCAACCGACCATAGCACCTGAACCGTGCGATGTTATCGGCCAGTGTAGCGATCGGATCGATCAGTTAGCCAGGCGCGCAATTCCAACTATTGTCCGTTAAATTGGAGCAAGACAATAATGAATTCCGACGCCAAGGATACCAAGTCGAACCGAATTGACGAACAACGAATCCTGCATCGTCGCTGAGAGATATCGATATTATAATTATCCGTAGTAGTTTGTGCATTCTTCCCAGCAATAAATCTATTGAACTGGACAATCCATTTGCGAACAACGTCACTTATATCGATAATACGGGAGATTAAATAGTGTACGCACTGTGTAAATACGACGGGTATAAATGACCGTAAGTGTCGTAAGTATTCTCCTATCCGTGCGCATGCCGCGGTGGACATTCCGACTTTCAATGGACTTAAAGAGAAATTCCAGATTTTTCTGCAACACAGATAATTTATACTTTCAGGATGTAATTTATCGTTGAACAGCGGAATTCCTAATGGACGATCTTCGAGCAATGCTACGAATGTTTTTAGTATTTACTTCGAACTCGGGTCTCTTGAGTCACGCAGCTGATATAAGTTGGTATGTCACACTGTAGTACAGTTATCTTATTAATTTGTTATTAATGATTAATGAATGATGAATTTAAATACCGAGATAGCGATTAAATACCGCGATGTATATTAATTATTTGAAACGTAAAGAACCTGCGGAAGCTTAACTACTTATATTTTACAGAATGATTAATTTAGAGTTCTACACTAAATTTAAAATCACACGAAAAGATGCAAATTCCTAGCAAATCGATGAAATTTTAAAATGTAAACAACAATATTTTCGTACATACTACTGAATTCCTTATCTTCCTCTAAATTTAATTACGTGTTTATTATCTGAAAGAAACAATAAGACCATCCGCTAAAATATAGATAGTATCTAAATATTTGATTACTTTGCCAAATATCTGATTGCATTGTCATTTAAAACATATCACACGTAAACGACATGTGATTAGGTTTTAGTGCGGCATACGTACATCTAATGTTTGCCGTAAGCGCATGCCGCAGCCGCAGCCGCGTCGCCCGCAACGAACTGTATCTGGCAGTAAAGCACGAGTAACGGGCCCGGCGATAGGCGCACGTTTCTCGCGGCGAACACGGCGCTGGATCTGATAAAAGGCGTCTGAATGTCAACGCACCGGCCGGTCACCTTGAGCTGCGCGACCGCGGCGGGCGAAATTTTGCAAACGCGATACAATCTTATCAACTCCGCGGTCTGTACAGCGTCCTAACCTCTGCCACGCGGGAAACGACCAGTTCAGTTACTACACTCGATTAAAAGAGTCAATTAATAATTTATGTATAAATTGGTCATTTCAGTGGTTGCACGACGTCTAAATGATGGACCGAAGTGGTAATTAAATAATTTAAAATGTAAAACCTGACGTCATAACTAACATATTAACGACAAGGACGATACGTCGATCCGACTCAATACCTATGATTATTTACGTAAGTATTTACGTCTACGTCTTTTATGTTACCATATTTTATCAAAGTTGGTACTCGTGTGTAGTTCGGATTGTAATAACTTTTTTACGATTCAGTGTAAACGTCAATTGTTACAAAATCTCGGCATCGAATGCGACGTAACAATATCAGCTACGTGTATTTAACCAGAGTGTATATTTGTGGTATGGTTCACTAAATTTTTACGATCCAATAGAATAACTGTTACAACTTATAAAAATAACAACCAGCTGTTCTCTAACACCATAAAAGCAATTGGCAATAGGTGTACCTATTATATATATAATATAATATTATATATAATAGCATGTGGACGAACACTATCCACAATTAACACAGTTGTTATTCATAACTGAACCGTTAGAAACGTTTAACGAGTATTTTTAAATCGTAATCGGTAATGACCCAATTGCGGGGTTGAATTTTTAAATAAGCACGAGATGATTGACGCGGTGTCGACAGAGCGGCCGCCGATCTCGCAACTGCGATCCGATCGCTGCAACAGTAACGCAGGTGCCAACGGAGCTGCTCCAGTTTTATAGTCCCGATATCGACGCACCGAAATAACGCACGCCCGCGCCGCTCGGAATACACCGGCGCAAGGTCGACGAGTGACTCTCCTTGCGCCCGTCGGGAATCCCACAAGGGATTACTATAGCCAAGAATAATCAGATCAAAATCATGTTACACACCAGTGACAAAGTGGATGGCGGGGGTGAAATTGAGTATTCAATCAATCAATAAATTGAGTATTCTTTATAAATGAATAATAAGTAGGTATGTTACTCATGGGACTAGTCAAGGCTAATTATAATCTAAAAAATATAACGCATTTAACATACTTAGAAATACTTAATTTGTATAAATTGTAAGGCTTCGATTACACTGCTATTATATAATAACAATAAGCAATATGTGTAAGAATAAACAATAACAGAAATAAACGAAATAATTAATTGAAACAGCAATTGAAGTGTGAACCAACTCATTACCAACAGAGTGGAGAGCGCGTTACACAACGCATTTGGCATTCAATTAATGCAGTTCAAAAGCCCCTCGGAAGTTCGGAGCGGTGGTGTTGAACCTCGAAAAAGTGCAAAGGGGCCGAAACTTGTGCCCAAACTGGCGGCAGCGCGTTAACTGTAAGCAAACTTGACTAACGATTGTCGAGTGCGACTACGGCCTCCGCCCGACCTCTGGAGCGAGCGTTGCATTCGCCAAGTTTGTTCTAAATTAACGTCTCCCAAGGAATAAAAGTAATTATGAGACGTCTGCGAGTTCGTTTGCAATTTACGCGAATTATGTTAATTGTGACAATACAAGCGAAGTATTAAAAGCGTATCAATCAACTTACAGTTGGATTCTGTGATGGAAGTGTTTGTATATAAAATAAAAATGCTTTAAGTGTTGTTATATGCCGCTTAGTGGCGTGCTATTGTATAAGCTTATGTCCAGCAGAGCAGCGGACGGGAGTAGGATGATAATGATGACGATGATGATGATGATCGTATTCCCATTAGTATATAGACGACCATAGGACCAAAAAGTTTTTAAGGTGTGTAAAGTGTGCTAATTTGTTCGTGGCCAGCATGATAGACTAGATAGACATGAATTACCTTAAGTCTTCTCATTTCGAACTGAGACTCATGTCTAAGAAAGTCTTCTCATTTCGAACTGAGACTCGTGTGTAAGAAAGGAATGATAAATTGCGACGGTTACATGGTTTCGTGGTCAAACCATGCGTTCGTAAAACAACTTTCGGAAGCTAACGTTTAACTAATACGTAACTCCTTTTAAAAATATAGAACAGAACTGCAATAACACCTCTAAGTAGAGGGTCAAAAATATGACTATTACAATCGTATATTAACTATATGAAAAGTGTTTAAGAGTCCCCTTTCTTTTCAAATAATTGTTACGAGATTCACAACCGTATTTCTTTTGACCATTGACCATTGAGTAGTTGACCGTTGACCATTGAGTAGTTGATCATTGACCATTGAGTAGATTGAAATCGTAACGCGGTCAGCGGGAACGAAAACACTAGAAAGAATAGTTATAAATATCAATATATTAAATTTTTTTGGTCTCATTTACAGAATTTAATTTGAATACACATTATATAGAAATCTTCATTCTATTTCATACTTTTTATATCGTCTCATCAGATCCCTTACGTGGTATACAGAGACCACAGAGACCCAAATATCTCTATCCTTACCAACTGACAAGCTTCTTCTACATTCGCAACACAATCTTGTTGCATCTATAAATGCAATGTAAACACACGATTTCCAGTCATTGATCGATCAAAAGATCTTTCTAAATGACTTAATATATTGTAAACTATTCTTATTAATAATACCTTAAAAATAATAATAACGCTAAACATCCTTGCAATAATAAGTTCATGGTGGACATGACACGATACGTGCGGTTACTTAATAGGATTGTCTAATGTTCTCCCAGCGCTTGGGAGGAATTCACGATCGTATAGCTATATGCGACCGCTATAGTGTAGAGGTAGTATTATGCCATGTCTGTTTGCAGAAAGTCCGCGCAGGGTGGTCAGACGCTGCAATTGGAGCGTTGCGGCGCCAGCGGGCTGCGGCGGCAGCGCGAGCGCACTTTATTTACACCCCCCCCCCCCCCCCCCCCCCCCCCCCCCCTTTTTTTAAAGAAAGAAATGTTTTTAAATTTAAATTAAAATCTTAAAAAAAAAAAAAATGGGAAGAGGAGCGGGAGGGGAAAGG
>DWEC01001632.1:0-13002 GCA_018245735.1 Microceris miodesmiata | reverse complement strand
TTTCTCCAACAACAACTACGACATCTTCACCGTCGACAACCCAAACTATACGGGAGACCGAATTTACTGAAACAACCGAACTAGTTCCAGATCCAACAAGTACATTATCTGAAATAACCGAAAGGCCAACTGAAAAGATAACGGTATATTCTTCCACATCAGAATCATCAATTACTGAGACTCTTCAGACTGAGTATGAAAAAGGGACCACTCTGACTGAAGATATTACGAAAACAGAAACTTTAGTACCGGTTACGGAAGTGGTGACTACAACAACAACAACAGAAAAAGTTGTTCCAATGTCGTCAACAGAATTCCCTCCGCTGGTGACCTGGTCTACTGTTGATGCTGCTTCTAAGGCGCCTGAGGCAACATCTCCTTCTTCGGATGGTAAGTTTCAAACATTATTGCAAAGCCTAATAGAACTTTTGTGTTAATTTTCCTAACAGATTCTGTCGTCTAGGGAAGGTTGTAATATGATAATATCTTATATCGTTCAATTCGGTTCAGTTCAGTTCAATATAGTGATATTTTGTTTGATACTCATATATATAAAACTATCATATAATACAGTCGGGACCCAGTGCTCGACACGTCAGCTGAAACGCATCAAAATATGTATTCGAGGTTTTTATTTCTTGATTATAAATGTAACGGCTCAACTCACGTGCGTTTTTCGAGATGGCCCAACTAGTTTCGGACCTGTACGACGTGCTTCCTCATGAGCCTTTATTTCTTCATCTGTTTCCATAGTTAATGAGCACCAAATAAAAAAAATCTAGATCGATACGACGAATACGAATTTAATAACCATTAATGTCTTTCACTTCGTATTATTATTTTGCACGCCATTATTAGTATTTTATTATATTATTAGTATTTATTTTGCACGCCATTATTAGTATTTTATTATATTATTAGTATTTATTTTGCACGCCAAACTAATGGCAAATGTGAGATATTTAGAAAAATTGTACACCAACTGTCCCAATACCACATTTATGCAAATAAAGTATTTCTATTTCTATTTCTATTTCGTACAGGAATACATACTTAAACGTCTGATTATAGTTTTTTTACATTATACATGGAAAGTCCCCTATAAAGTAATATTTAAAAGTCCCATAAGATAACTCCTCCAAGACGATTGTCAGAACGTGTTTAATGCGATAAAGGTTTATAGCCGACCTCATGTAGGATATTATTAAATAGCCCCGCAGGCTTCCAACACAGTGTGAGGATGGTTATCTAATTGTAACTAAACGATATATTTAGTGTGCTCTCTGAAGCAAGGAAAGGCTTGTGAAAATTTTCTTTTATCTCTCAACCATACAAGAACCAACCGCGCACAAAGTTGCTCAAATTTACAAGTCATTTGCGATCGATAACCATATCAGGGTTACAAGCGGTTACCTAAGTTATTTGTAAGTAATTAGTTAAAAAATGTGAGTCAGCAGACATTGCGACCGACCGACTAGGCACAGCTATGACACATCGCCGTTAGCCAAGATAAAAACATGAGACACTCACGATAATAGATCTTAATATTTTTTTCTCGTACACCCACAGCGGATAAACAAGTTGAACGTACCTATGTTATAATTTGGCATTGTTTCATACATGGAGTCAATGTTCTCCGTGTATCTCAAAGATAATTAATACGCACTTAGGTATACAGATATAATTCATGTTATCATTATAATCGGGACGGTTGAACAAATTCGTTAAAAATATTTCTCAAATCACCCGACAGCCAACACTATGGCTGGGATAAATGTATGTATGTACTATGTATATAACACATGGTTGCTTCTGATAGTAAATAGCGTGAAGGTAAAATTTAAAAAGTTTATGTAATATCAGGTGTAGATATATTATAATAGCGACTTTCGAACGGGTAAATCAAAAGGAGAAATTTTATTGAAACCTTATTAACAATTTTTACGCACAAACACGTAAATGAAATTTTGCATGCGCCATTTTGTATTCATATTCTAAGTCGATATTTAATCGATGTTGGATACATTAATAGGTCAATTCATTAGCTACCACGTTTGTAATACTTTTTATGAATAGCCGTGCGACATTAACATTTTTACAATTTTTATCAATAATCCATTACTTAAAAAGGTTAATTACATTTACTATGAAATCTATTTTGTATGCACATTAAAATTATTTTACGACGATCACGAACACTCCTTGACATGATAATTTAAAACAATAATTGTGTATTCAATTAATATATTAGATGAGATATACGTTTATTGATGACTCTTAAATTAATCACATACATCAATATTTATTTTAAAATGTTGCCTAATTTAAAAAATACTATTTCTTATATTTAAACAAACATGGTTGTGTGCACACTGTCACAACGCACGCACACTCGCAAAATAACTGCGAAGTCCAAAAAAATACCTAAATTAGTTATTTAAGGTCCAGTTGAAAAAATATACGGACCGAAGTTATTTGTGTCGAACTGGTAATATACAAAATAAATCGAGAATTTTTTAACACTAATCACCTTGCTGATCAGAGCGTTTCAGGTCTCATTCATTATAGCTCTATATTCTAGGAATGTACATATGGTGATAAACTAAATATCTTGTGTAATTTTATACATTTTTATCGCTAATGTTTATGGGTAAATCTATTGTCTTATTCTGTCGTAGCTTAGCATTCTATCTATTTTAGCAATCTCTTGATAAAACTACTAGTTTCAGTAAGTTCTTATTTGTCTATTTTAAAACGGTTAATATATCGCCATCTGAAGGGTTATTGAAGCAAGTATTAACTTTATACGTCATAATAGAAGTCAACAAGTAGACTTGCAGTGCATACGTTAATTGTTATATCTTAAGTTCATATATTGTTTGTTGTATCTAAAGATTCCTGTCTAATTCATAGATGAGCTACAATGCTAGATCAGGTACCCATGTTTATAGACGTCATACATTCATTTTCAATATTAGCCCGTCATCGTTCACTGTTTGACACATGCCTTTTAATAGCACACCACTGAGGCTCACTGAGCTCCATCTTATATTTATAGAAGTACTTATAAGATTTTTTTTTCAAATTTTCAAAGGTCATAATCACCTCTGTCGAATCTTACCCAGAATAATATTAAAAATTGTTGATTCGTAGGTTTTGTTTGACCTTACGCCCGTTCGTTGCTCCCTTAACAAAAACAACATAGAAGGAAAATTTTACGAATTATTAATATTTTTCTTGATACCAACTTCACGATGGTAAAATAAATTTAATAAGGCCCTCGATTAGACCTGGGAAATGAGATACCTATTCTTCGATTTGTTGTAATAAAATAGGATTTATGAATAATTTCTGTATCGTTTCTGTTCGTGTATTTCTGGGTCGTTTTAATGTCGACACGAAAACTGGATGTTGCACATCTCGACAGAGATTTTTTAAACATAAATATTTGGGGTTATTGTCGGATACATATTTCTATCCATTTGCATAAAACGTTCGCAAAACTTTTATTTATTAAATTGAACTATGATACAATTTACATCTTTATATTTATAAGATGAAACTTTTAAAATTAATGCTCTAATGACAGGTCTTAACCAATAAATCTGCCTAAAGGGATACCCTTATCGGTTTCCAAACCTATTATTTTCAAAACATCGTCAGAGCGTAAAGAAAGTGAGCACAAATTTCACTTAAACAATACTGAATGGATGGCCCGCTGGCTCGCGGCCCCGATACGTGACTTGGGTGTGTTGGACGGTGGCAGCATTGGTCATTACTTTTATTTATGTTGAGACATTGTAGCCAACAACTTTGCGTTTGCTTGCTACGAAAACAATGTAAAACTAAGCGAACTCACAAACTATCAATGATCCATGCAACTGAACTTAAACGGAACTTAACTTACGGAACGTAACGCTCACGAACGCTACGTGCGTGATGAAACACTACACTACACTACAGAACTAACTGCACTAACTGCTATTAATGAAGTATATAAATAATACGTTCATTTTGTTGTAATGGCGTCAATTTTGCAGTTAAGATTATAACTGTCTATGCATTTCTTACTCATTCGCTCTGCTGGGCCTAAAGGAAAATATTTTTTTTTTTATTATTAAGGACTAACAGCAGAGAATAAACATTCTCGAATACTTTCTCGAATTTTATTTTTGGAAATGTTTGAGAGAAATAATCCTGCAACATGCTATTTTCATATAGCTTCAAAACTTTAAGCAGCGCACGTAGGGAAAGTTTTTCGTATTATATTGTTCCGAATTACTTCGTATTTATCGCTATAGATGGGCTAATTTACACAAAAGCTCCACAAAAATTACATAAAATCATCCATAACATACTGGTATATGAAATATTTAGAATAACTAAGTACAAGTCCCATAGAAGGACTGAGTGATTTGAATGTTTCTTAATCTGCGATTTGTTTTCCACACTCCAGCTCCACCGTGCTATAACTACTTAATGTTGTAAGTACTTAATACAATGTAGCGATCTAATTTTATATTTCGATAAGACTTCATATTCTGATTTGATTAAAAAATATTTTGATAAAAATCATTAACACTAATCATAATTTAGAATTTAGATCATTTATTCTCTACTTTTGACGCTTAATTTATTATCATAATTAAAAATCAACGAAGTTATTACAATCAAGAATCATCGAATCAGATTAATTAGTCAACATAATTTATCTAGATGAGATAGAAAAATCATAATTATGTACCCTACATTAGTTTAACCTGAAGTCAATAACCAGTGGAGAGTGCTGCAAGCTACATAAGTTTGTTCCAATATCTGGAATGCGGCACAGTCAAAGTTAGCAACAGCAACAAAACCGCGGCAGGGCGGCAAGTGGGTCGCGGAAGTCACGTAGGGCGTGATCGGAGAGCGGGGCGTGATACACCATTTCACGGAGCTGTTGGATAAACGGTTTTACGGTTAAACTTATAACAGTATTGGTGACTACTTTTTGCCTTATGCGGTCATGATAGTCAAAGTATTACAAACTGTTAATATAAACAAACAAACATACGTACTGATGTTATGTGTAATATGTAGACTGCCTGCGTTGGAATGCATGAATCGTTTCCGGTTATCGGTAAAAGTTATGTTTTCACAGTAGTTTGCAATGTAAGTTTTTTTAAACGAATTGGCTAGAACCAAAGATCAGAGGAAACCTCCTCTGAGGTTAAGAAAGATAAAATTCCTTCATAATTCTAAAAGGAGACTAGGTCACATGTATCGTTAACAGTCGAGCTTCTACGATAACTTTAATGAGCGTAGAAGAGACGTAAGAAGCTTGTCAAAATATAGAAAGTCAAAATCATCAGTCTCTGTCTATCTTTATAGGAAATGGGCGTAAAAATATGTACGTGTTTCTATCATCTACTTTACAGCCGATAAGCTTTCGGCTCAACAGTGAGAGGACAATGGGTAAAAGCATTCCAGTATTTATAGATTTATATCTTAACATCCTATTCGTAACAGTCGAGCGTGAGGACTATTAATCTAAATATACTAATAATATAAAATGTAAACAATCTTATAATAAAATGGGACTCTAAATAGATATTTTGCTGTTGAGACCCTCTGAGGTCAGTCTATGAAGTTGACGGTAGATATGTCATTGAGACACAGACAAATGTTAACATTAATCTCGGTCGATGTGATATTTTATTAATAAATAATTGTTTTATACACCGTCTATAATTTATCGAATATGCTACAATTCTGCATTTTATTTTAAAAATTTTGATACAAACGATCTAACGTGAACACGATTGTGATAGGAACTACACGCACATAAATAACGGTTTCACCCGAAACCCTGTTGCTTCTCACAGTTGTTCATACGCAACAAAAATATTGACAGTTAATATCAAAATAATGTTATATCGCATTTTAATAGTGCAAAAGTTATAGAAATTGAACTGACTTAACATGTAGTTAGCGATACTATTGAGTGTGTCAGTAAGGCTTTTTGGAAATTTATGTGACGTATGAGTAATATTCACGACATTGACTCATGCGTTTTTTTGTTTTTGAATTAAATTCACCGAGACATTAATGAAAGTGTCTCCAAATTAGTCTTTTGAAATATTGTTGAACATATAAGCTTTTAACATGGTGAAACGTCCAAGCGTACTACAATCCTCTGCCTACCACTTTGAGGATGATAAGCGTTATGTTACGTTTTTTATTTACAATTACAATTTTTACTAAATTATCCGGATGATGAGCCTTCTTAGATCCAGGTTTTAATGAACTGTACATGATTTTATTTCCTAAATGAATACCTAATCTTACATGGTTTTACAAAAAACGTGTTTTCAAAAATAGCTTTGTCATGTTCCTTTGTTAACTTAACGCCTAACTATTTACAGATATATGGTCACCTATAACACCACCAGAAGGATGGGTATTGATATCTACCATCCCGCCTAAACCGGCTGCAGAACCAACAGCTGCGCCAACCACACCTACAGCAACAACAACGACTACAACAACCACGAATGCTCCAACAACAGTTGTTGAAACAGTACAAACTGAAACAACAGTTGTGCTTGAAACTACGGTGCCTGAGAAGGCGACTGCAGCACCGGTATCAGAAACAACAACTTCAGCAGTTTCAACTTCACCTGCGGCTTCCTCATCGACATCATCATCTACATTACAATCGAGTTCACAGTCGACAAGCGAATCTCCAACCTCTGTGACGACGGCGTCAGCAGCTGAATTCACAGTTAACGTAACGCTTTCGCCCACGGTTCCCACTTCAACTTCGAGTGTAGGTTTGACTTCGAGTGTGGCACCTGAAAATGTGACCGCTGCAGCTAATCAAACTGATGCGGTAACAACAGACGTTTCCGGGTCTACGGATGGTGGTAAGATTTTTTTTAGTGTGATACTCAAGGTTACATTATATCTAAGATCGAATGCAAAATTATATGCTATGTTTATTTTTTTAGGATAATTTGTTGCTGTTTTTCACTATGAATTGTAGTTAATGAAACCAGTACAATAATAATAATAATACCCGTCAGCCCCCCGTTGAGTCCACTGCTGGACATACGCCTCTTTTTAGGTTTTTGCCTAAAAAAATAATAAGAACAACACATAGCTGTGCTAAGTTACCAGTAAAAGTAGTTATTCTCGAAACTTCCATCAAGGGTACTTCTTGGAAAGAATGCGTCCCTTCGCAACTTTGATTATTTGATTTTTTTTGTAATATATCCACTTAATTTATTGAAAATATAAAAGTTTACAGATTTATTTATTTTTAACAATCAAAAAATCAAAGGAAAATGGCCCAATAAACGACATTAAATGTCTTTGCTAAAATATATTACCCACGCCACAAAGCTTCCGATGTTTACAGAGCTCCTTGAGAATACATTATAAAAAAATGTTAAAAGAATCACTCATTTAAAACTCAAGCCTTAAACCACCAAAATGTAGCTGTTAAGTGCTTACATAAAAAAGACCGGGTGTAATTGTAGATCATCATTCAGTATTTATATTGACTTAGATGAATAATGACTTAAGACAATATTAGTGTAACGTTTTTTTCAATTCACAGAAGCCACCACACAATCCACCGCCTCCACCACCATCAGCAATAATTACAAAGAGGGTGAGTGTGTTATGTTTCTTAAAATTGAGACGGATGGGAATTTTTTTAATTCCTGTCAATATAACAGGAGTGAAAGAAATTCCTTACAAGTTGACACTCAATAACGACAAAAAGAAATCTATATGTCTTGACGTAATTTAATATAAATTGGCCGGTTGGTTCCGTGGTTGGTGAACCTGACTGCTGAACAGGGGATTGAGGGTTCGATTCCAATCCAGGACAAGGCTGGGTGTAAATAAATTTCTATGTCTGTAAGTATACATTGGCCGTCTAGTTACTATAGCAAAGGCTTCGCTTACTTGGAGATCAAACATTTTTTAGTCGGATATCATGGCCGTAATATGGCTTTGTATGCGCAGGTATCCAGTAACTTATCTCCTAACGCGACCACCAATAAATTTTCTATTCGCTTCACGTTTTGCTACTTATGTATGCAGTTGTTTTTTTCTGACGTCATACACTTAAAACAGTTGACATTCAACGAGTCTAACGACGCCTCGTCTAGCTAGATCGCCGCACTGGTTTATTATGTAAGACGGAAAAATCGTAAATTTTATTTCTTGCAACAAACACACATGCTACAATATCATAATTTACAATAGATTATTGGAATTATATACGAGTTCGAGACAAAAAATCTGCGATGTCATTATTATTAATGTTAATACACATATAAATGCATATATAATTATTACTTATATAATAGAAATACATGAATAGGTTGCGATGCGATCAAGTTTGACAAATCATGCTGTCAATATGAAAAAAAAAAATAATTATCAGATCACTCCTAAATATCGTCGAATGATACCCGTAGTTACTCGTATGAGCATAGTAAAATCTACTATGATCTCGAACATTCTAGAACATAAACGTATAGTGTCAGAGTACGTTCTGGAGACGCTCAATAAACGTGCAGACATGTGAAAATAATTTCTTACAATTATTCGCTCTATAAATAGGCAAAGGCTGCCAAATTGTATGCCACTATCGTCTTGCCATATATGTAGGTACTACCGAAATATTCACAGTATAATATTTATTGGGCTTTGTCTACTCAAAGTTTATTCCTTCATGCTTTTCTTCTTTATAAGTCCATAGAATTTAAATGTTTATTATTTTATGTACATACATTTTAATTTCGTTAAAAGACAATGTACGCAATTTCGAATGACTTATAATGTCTATACATCTAAAACTAAACGAAAGATAGGCTAAGGAATAAACTATAACTAGACTAAATTAGCATAAACAGTTTTGTCTATCGATGAGTTGTTTGCGTGCTCTACATAGCTTTACATACCATGGCAACACTGACAGACATATTGCAATAATAAATTGGCTGGCAACATACTCGTAGCACAACACAGCCATTAACAATAGTGTGATTAAGTCGTCACAGCATAATTACAGTCCTTGGCAATACTTCCTCGTCGGTTATTGAGTGAGGAGGGATTATTGTATTGTTTTGAAATGGGATTAACGAAGATTTGCAAAGCAGTATCATACAACATCAATACATACTTAATTATATTCCTAATAGTTTTCGTATTTCGAACATGTTCCATGTTGAATTTCATTTAGTTTAAGTAATTTCTTTCTATACAGAAATATATGGAATATGGATATATATTTATTTATATTGAGATATAGATAACCGAGAATTAATAATTAATTATTTATACGATATCAATGGTTTGTTTTAACCAGAACTGCGACTAGACGTTTCGGCTTCTGTCTATCAATTCTACGAGTATATCGAATAATTGCAATAGATCTTCAACAGTAGCCCGTTGGCAACAATGTTTTTATTTTTTTTAAATATTAAAAGACGCCTAGCACTCACGGTCCCTAATAAACATTCCCCGAGCAGTGGTTGCCATGGATACTAAAAAAACTGACAAAACACATACCCTATTCGCCCTTAAGATATAAGGATAAACAGCATACGACAAAAAAGACCCTTGCAGATTTTGCGATTTTCACACGGTACCGTTCTGCGAAAAATACAATCTAAATTTGATCAAACTCATAAATTATGAAACCTAAATCATTAATTGCTAAAAATGCTTTTATACATTAAATTTAGCAATTTCGTTATAGGGCGTGATGCAGCATTAATCAAGGTTTATCTATGAAAGTTGAATGAAGTTTATCTATGAAAGCTCCTTATTTTTAAAACAAAAATTATAGCTCGTAATATATTGCTGAAATTAAAAGCTAACGAATAACTCAATTACAAAAATTCATCCTTTAGTAGTAAAATAGGCACAATTTTAGGTACAAGTTCATCGTTTGCGTAGTTTTAAAGATAACAGTATCACGATATACACCAAAGACTTGATATTAAATTTTACTGTACAATGTATTGCAAGTAGATATCCACAACTGTAAAAGCCGCGAAGCGCTACAATACAGTTACATAAAAGTCTAACTTTTCACTGCTATTATATCTATGTACGTACGCGCAATTGTCTATGACGGCGTGTTGACTATGGCCTTAACCCTCTCATTATGAGAAGAAACTCATGTTCCAACAATGCAATTATAAAAGGGTCAGAACAGACTCGCAATTGTGCCTTAATGATACGGTACGAGTTAATAAGTAAGAAAGTATGTAATTAGTATATATTTTTTTTCTTATTTTTTTTTTAGTATATTATAAACAGCACGGTTGCGGTCAAGACACGGCCGACACGGCTCAACAGTGGTAACACTGCCGACCGCAACCGTGGACCTTCAGCGTTTACTGCAATTGAGACGATATCGCCATTGCGCTGTTATTATGATGACTTCTGTCTGCGCATCAGCTTGAGATTACCCGATACTTATTATACACATAGCTTACATGTTAAGTAATTGTCTATGGTATTTTGTATGTAATATTATTCTTTTTATTATCTCTTCTAATTTGCTGCTGGGTATAGGTCTCCTCATAGGATTTTTAGTTTGTAATCTTACGAGGATTATGTTATCGAGAAAATAGGTCAATATATAAAGAATGGTTTTGTTGAACTATTCTTTTCTTGTTATGATATGTGAGCAGTGACGTCATAAGCAGTTAGTTTTTTTCAGCCAAACGATTGTAACTGGCATATAGTATTGAAGATTTTTTAACCTCTACGTTTTATAGGTACGTGTGTATTACATATAAAAAAGGTCTAAATTATGTTTTCTTCAAATATTATGTTTTCACCAATAAATTAGCAAGCAAGCGTGATTTCCACGAATTTATACATTCGTTGTATATTTTTGACTCACGACAGTTAGGTATTCAATAGTTTTATTTCTTGAATTCTTTCTTTACAATCGTCTTGTTCGCGAAAACACTGCAGGTCAAAGAACTACTACACAGGAGGAGCGTTCAAACAATAATAAAAAAGGTCCTTGTATTGAGAAATGAGACAAAGAGTAGTGTGCGGCTGGCCGTTGAGACAAAACTACATACTTTATCGTGTTCGCTCATGACGAATTAAAAAAATAATTCGCTAGTGTTACGTGTAAAAAAAATAAACAAAAAAATGCAGAATTAATTTTGTGCTGCAGCAATAATGTGCGTGTCGCTAAACGTCATCAAAGAAGCGCCAAATTAATTGAAATTGTTGTGTTCTAAATTGTAAAAATATTGGAGTGATTGAGTGCGTTCACCATAAGGATTTGTTAGGATAATGTTGTTATTGCCGGTGTGAATAAAATAATATTTAATGTGTTTGATTATTTAGAGGAAACGAAACCAGTTTATCGAGTGCAAACATGTAACCGTATATCATTAATATCATTAAATGTTGTGTGTGCGAGGCTGCGATAAAAACGGACGTTGGCCTTAGGGTGTAAAAAAATTAGTGCATGTAAAACTATTTCTTCGTTCATCCCCCAAAGTGTTTCTTCATCTCGATAATGTTTATTTATGAAGTGTTACTTGATTATAAATTTTATTAATAAACGGTTTTACTTAATTCGTCCACGTTATGTCAGTATATTTTATTGTATGTGTACCGTGTGCATCCGGATAAAGAACTGAATAGATTCCAATTAGGTCTTCTAAGTTTTATTTATTAGATACTTGGCCCTTATCTGAAGAAAATGTTGGGATACCTTCATTTAATATAAAGCTATTATCGTTCTAAGAAACTACAATCTTTCACACACTCAACTGTATTTCAGTTGCTCTGATAATTTGTATACAATTTTAGCGACAAACAGTGAAACTACGTTTTTGCTTTCAATCTTTTGGATGATTTTTCTTTTACACATAAAATACTTTATTTAAATAAAAAGCAACAAGTCGCGGGTATCAGCTAGTATTCAGTATTGACCGTGTGAAATTTGTACATTTTTACTTTATTTTACAACATTTATTAACATAAAAACTGGAATAACGATTATTTTTACATAAAAAAAACTGACGTAAAATTATAAAATGAAATGAAACAATGATTTATTTATTTTAATTCTTGACATTTCTACAGCTAAGTCGCCTTAAGAGATAATTATAGTTGCCGAACAACGACCCAATTGTTGGTCTAATTTTGAAATGCTGAATTCTTATATAGACACCCATCTGCACAGTGGATACCAAGCACAAACCATTAAAAAACAGCACGTAGCTATAATCGTGTCACGCGTGTTACTTGTAGTATGACTATGACGCCGGCAATAAGCAATACAACTTAACACTTGTTGTCATCTTAATAAATCTATTCCAATCCAAACGTTAATATTATAACCTGGTAGTGTTTTAAAATAAAATAATTATTCATATAGAAAATTCCCAACAATTAACAATTTAATTGCAAAACAATTTTTTTCCAACTATCCTATTTTTGTTTATGGAGTTGTGTAAGCAACAACATTTAATAAAGCAAAACAAAAAATTATATTTCTGAGGAACACATAATACATGTTTCTGAAGGAATTCCGCATTCGTATTACTCACTTTATGAAAACAATAAACAGAATCGAACTGAAAATGACCATGATTGTGGTTTAGAAAAACTTATACATATCTGTGTCTACGAGAGATGAAGCTCAGTTAAAGTGCGAACAATGTCACTATAAAACATTTGTAATTATGTGTATCGTGTGGAAACGATTACTTAGGGTCGAGTGAAATCGATACAAATTAGAATCATAAAATCGATATATTGGTGCGAACATGTTAATAAACTCGACGCTGCTGGTGCTGGCAGTGTGCGGGCGGCGCATGTGGCCGCAGGCGCGCATCGTCGGCGGGACCAAGTCCGCCTTCGGCCAGTGGCCGTGGCAGATCTCGCTGCGCCAGTACCGCACCTCCACCTACCTGCACAAGTGCGGCGCCGCGCTGCTCAACGAGAACTGGGCCATCACCG
>DWEC01001631.1:0-13004 GCA_018245735.1 Microceris miodesmiata | reverse complement strand
TCTTTTTGCTGTATTTCATGAAGTCTGAGGAATGTTGTTATAGAGAGAAAAAACGTAGAAAATACAACGAAAGTAGTAAAATCGACAATTTTCTTTTCACATACAAAACGCTCTGTCCCCAACTGTAAAACATTTGACGTCAATCAAGTTTATTAGAGGTTGCATGTCATTACTGAAAATAATATGAACCCAAGTACGAACGCAGAGCGGGCGAGTATCACCTAGTTTCATATATAACTCTGTGACCGGAAACTATAACCATTTTTTTTTATATTCATTGTGATCACAAATGTGAACTTAACAATTAATGCAAATACTGTGAAAAATAACCGAGAATACGAATCTTAAAAACTCGATTTTACTCAACTAGGACAACGAAAAGGTGGGAAAACCGGGAGATCTACGAAAAATTGGTTCCAAAAGCCTGTGCTACCTTATTTCTAGGGTCTTTGCATTAGGTTAAACACAGGAGGTGAATAAAAATAAAAGAACGAAAACTAATGCATAAATTTATTTTTTGGTCATACACTCGTAGGAAGTAACACATACTTCTCTGTCTAAGTAACACTCACATCTATATATATCTCTAATATAATATCCATATAACAAATATTAGTCGTCGTCGTCAGCCTCTAGATGTCCACTGCTGGACAAATATTAGTAAACAGTCATTAATACATGTATATTATTCCTTATTTAATTACATCGTACAAATGTTAATATTTTACTTATACTTACAATATTGCCACATTTCAGTAAACACATTTAACTTGTAAGAACACTTTTTTTATTAATGTACTTAATGTAATATATATCATTGATCCTTATGGGGTAGACAGAAAGCATTGAATGCCAAATTTTCTATCCTTATTGACTCGACTTCTCCATTGATTATTCTACGTTAATCTGGCGCGATGATATAATCATAACAAAGATATAATATCATATTACCATACACCAGGCATAGATCCAGACTCCGAGTCACTAATAGTAAATTCTACTAGAAATTCTAAGTTAGAAAAATCCATTAGTAGTCGCCCCGGGATGCGAACCCAGGCTCCTCTTGATCAGAAGTCGTGCTTACAACCACTCGACCAACAAGGCAAGGGGAATAGGTAGTACTCGTTAATTTGGTTATGATATTGTTGATATGATATGGTATAACATCATGTTGCCACATCATCTCTGGATCTGCAAACCATGTCCTACTATTAATGAATAGGTGGTCTATAAGTTAACCAGTCGAGGGAGCAACAATTAATTTGAAGTATCTAATAGAAGAAGTTATTCCCTGGATAAAATTTTTCAGGGTAACCTTATGGTTATCATTTTAATATACGCTATGATGTTGACAGAACGAGAAATTTACCATGAATAATTCTAGCGGATTCATAGTAGAATAACTTACAGAGGTTCTCTTGACTGGATATTTATGTAAGGCCTGCAAACACATGATGAAACTAAACTGATATAAGCAATGGGATTAATAGAAAGAAATCAGCATTAAGATATGAATAATATTTAGCTATTAGGATCAGCGATTTGAAGTAGCAGTGAGCTAGTCACCTTGGATGCCGAACTGAAAATGCTGCTCTTAAACTGAACATGATGTAAAATAAATATAACTAATATAATTTAGCCAGCAATGTTTAACTTCAATAACAAGAAAAACCTAAAGAACCATGAGACTTACAACATGACACAGTGGTATAATAAAAAAAATTGCTTTATTGGACTTTTACTAGAGATAACAGAAATTGAAATAAATACTCAAACATAATATGATCACTCAGATACATTTCGACAGGTGGAAATGACATGGTAACATGGCACAATTACCAAATATTATTAGTACCGGTCCTCCATTATTATATTGTTTTCTTATACAAAATGTTTTCTTATATAATATATTTTCTTACATAAAATGTTTTCTTATATAATATATTTTCTTACATAAAATGTTTTCTTATACAAACATTTCTACCTTACCTAACAGGAAATACTGCTGAAACACATTTCTATTAATATATAGTTAACACATTAAAAAAAAAATATATTTGTTAACATCATCTACAAATATTGTGTATTGTACTGGATATTAATTTTATGATTAACGATGATAATAATTGTTATAATTATATTTTCAATGAAAATATTGATTATTGCCATTATTACCTAGCACTCACTAATCACTTCCAAATTATATAAAACAAATTATAAACACAAATAGCAACAAAAAATGTAAAGTATATGGGAAAGATAGATTTATAACACCAAATAAGTGTTAACAAAATTATTCAGTCGGATCATCTTACAAACCACACTCAATACAATTCTCTATGGCAAACTTCTGGTAAAACACATTGCCATTTAGCCTGGTGGCTTCAATTTCTCCACTTCTTTATTCTGTTTATTGTAGTCTTCTTTCAACTTCATACATTCATGTTGAAGGTCCTCAAATTGGCTCTGTAAGTAAATAAAATGTTGTTAGGCTTATTTCTAATAAAAACTGCTTTAATAGATCTATAGCTTTAATATATCTGTCTGCATTCATTCAACTTGACGAATATTTATTTTCTTTGTTCACAATCAGCTTCTTTGCTCACAATTTATTTCTATTTTTGGATAATCTAGAATTATAGCCAGACTAGTTGATGCTGTATATCAACAATAGTCAAAAGTGTAAAAGTGTGCCTAAGTCAGCAAAGGTATGTGACCAGTAACAGCACCATGACCAGTACCATGTTCATTTTGTTACTGCACTTCTACTGAATCACCACAAAAAGTTACTATTGGCAACCATTCTAACACAGAAAACCTCTGTAATGTTCCACTAGAATTTTGACCATTTCCATAATAAATCAAACAGACTTATATGCAGAGATAATAGGGTAGATTATTTTAAAATTGTGTAACTCAAGAGACAAGAATACATCTACTGCATTCCCTTGTCGATATTGTTCTTTCTGGCTTTTGACTATATAATATATTTATATACCCTGACTTAATGGTCAAAGTGCAATGATGTATGTTACATCACAGTATTGAACATAAGTTAGATGCAAATGTAACTTATATGTCACCTGACAAATTGAAGACTGCAGTTTCATTGCAACACAACTCTCCATTATGTCTTTGAACTTCTCCTTATCTGCTTCATGTCGTTTCTGTGTGTCCGTCAAAAGTTTGTCTATTCGCTCTTTGTACTCTGTTACAACTGTAATCATAATTATATTTGTTTGTATTGGATTTGTTTACTTAATGTTTATATACAAGTCCATAAATATTAAATAAATACAATAGTAACTATGACAGTATTATTCCTACATATAAATTGATGGTGTTAAAAATGAGTAGAAACTTAACTCCAATCTTAGGAAGAGACAGGTGGTTCAGAATTTATTTTACAACAAATCATTGAGAGAACAGAGGCATGAAAAATTATTATCATTATCCTCAGCTCATCATCATCCACTGCTGGACATAGGCCTTTCCAATGGACAATTATATGTGTAAGTAATCACTTAAAGTTGTAATTGCAAATATACATGCAACAATAAATAAGCTGCGTTAAAACTCCTATGACAGTGAGTAAAATCTATGTAATCATCAGTTGCTTAACAATGAATCATGTTTTATGGCTAATTACATATTACAGAGATGTCAATATTTAATACCCATCAACACAAACACTAAGAAACATAAACTCTTCCTATGTTCAGTTAAATTGGGTATGTAGAAAAATAAATGACCTAACATAACACTTTTATTGTCCCACTGGGGCAGGCAAAAGAGTGTAGTACTCTCACTTTTCATCAGATATATCCTATGACATAGAAAGTAAGCCATACATGAGGCATATAAAATTGTCAGTACTCTAATAACTAAACTGTAATTCCACCTCAAATCATAAAATTAAGCTGTGTTGAAAGCGATATTTGCTCGTGGTATAGCACTATTGTACAATTTTTCATGACATATAAAAATTGTAGATCAATTGCAAAATGTGATAGACAGAAAATGGAAATACTATTTTTCACAATCTTATAATCTGTAATAATCTTGTATACATATGAAACCTGATAGTCCTTGATTCCAAATCACTAGGGGAAATTCAAAAAGAATATAGAAATTCCGAGAAATAATGGACACTTATTGATAAGGGTATTAAACATCCTAGTTATATTGGATTAAGTAAACTAAACTGAGGTAAATAAACAATTGCAAACTGCACATTTACCATTTAGCTGATATTTTATAGACGTTAGTTCCGACATACATCTCTCCCCAGACCACTGCGCGTTGGAATAATTTTCTTGTAAGTGATGTAAGTAATAATAAAACACAATGAGAACGATTAAGAGTAAAACCATTAACAAAATAAGTTTATCTCGCGAAAGTGACCGCATATTTATTAATTTTGTTTTTTATATGAATATAACGTGATGCTAAATAATAGTCGATGATTACTCTGTCGTAAGATTTTAGTTACATACTGCAATCAGCCGTGCAATATAATAATAATACTTATCATCAATAAAATAATAATAATAATACTAATCGTAGTCAACTTTGCAACAAGTTTGATGTCTTTGAATTTATGTGATGTCTACATGTCACGTCAGTTTTTTTTTTAATTTTTCGGCGGCAGATTAATATTTTCAGCGAAACATAGGTTGTTTTTGTAAGATGCATTATATTCACAAGAGCAACAACTTGGAAGCAACTAATAAGTCCTTACTATAACTTATCCCGCAATAAATTCTTTATTTCAATAACTATTACATTATATAGTAGTCATATACTGCAACGTTGATCTAATGCTTAGCAACTTGATGTTACTCTATCATGCCTATATTGCCCTATAGGGTATGGCAAAGGACTGTAGTACACTCCCACCATTCATCAGTTATATTATAGGACATCTTAGTATTTTACAATCGACGGAGAAAGTTACATTATATTTAAAACATATGTTAAACTATTATTAGCTACTAATTATTAGCTACCGTATTATTTTTGCATGATAATGTCACATGACATATACGCATAAATAACGAAATATGAATAAGTTAAATCTTTTAGAACTATGTTATTGGAAGTTGTAGCGTTTTGGCAACACAGGAGCAATCACCAATCAGAACCCAGTTGCGTATTCAACAGCTCGTACAGATATACATTACCTACTTATAGTGTCGTGTTGGTTTGTGATGTGATGTGATGTGAATGTTGTACTTGTACGTACGTACAGTACGTGTAGGTAGTTGGTCAGGTGGAATATATACTTTTATGTCATAGTTATGAACTAGTTTATTTCGACTATTTTTACGTGATCCGAGAAAATTTCAATTTTCGATGCAACATATGTCCATCGTAAATATTTAATGAATATACTCTATCGAAATCACAATGGTAAAAGGTGGCGTATAAATAATAACCAACGAGGTACTGTTATACCTTCAGTACTTTTGTGGTTACACACAACCAATTGGTGCTCTAAACTATATACCCATTTTGTTCTAAAACAGGTAAGTGACTAGGCTTTATTATATCATCATGGTTCTTTTTTTGTTAAAAGTTAATTATTATGTTGAAAATTTGAATTTGTAACTTCAGAAATAAATGTTTTAATTTGCTCTCAAAGTGCAAAACACTGAATTTTCAGGTAAAAGATAAATAAAATGTAGAATGTTATTTAATTGCCTATTTAATGTGGTTTTAAAAGTAGAACGCTGTCGCGTTTCTTAGATTAGACTTTGACACCCAGTCGCTAGTTGGGTATGTGTGTGTGCAGCTGCGAATGTGTAGACGCTAGTGATGTGAGTGTACGCGCTGGCTTGTCGAAACGATTTCTATGGATTTCTTTTCAATTATTTAAAACAAATAAGTTTTAATATAAGTAAACATTTGTTATTTTCATTTCATAATCATACTACTGTTTTTGACCTAATGAAAACTTTTACCTTTATTTGGACTAGAGCCATTCAAATAAACACTATATTTAACACAAATTTTGAAGTAATATATTAGATTGAAAGATAATTTTTCTTAGTCAATGGCCATATACCATGATCCTACATGTATCAATTAATGTTCTTTTAACACACTCTTTTATACAACATGAACACCATCTGAGACTTTTTAAATTGATTCTTTTACACCATACAAAGGACATACATATAAAAACAATGTGTATTATGACCTCTCTGTGTATTTATTTTAATTATTGGAATACTTCATTCAAAACTATATTGCAAATCTTAATTTTTTTTGAGAAATATACTATTACTTATATATAATACATATATAAGTTTACTATACTGTTCCCAAAATGGGGAGACTATATTGAAGATACAATTCGCTACTATCATCACCCTTCTGAACTTTAAAAAATTTTAGATTTCAGTTGAATTAAAAATATTCAAGTAACTGTATAACTGTTACACCATATGGTTCTTCAAGAACAAATAAAAAATCCACTTAAAGAAGAGCTACTAATTTGTGAATAGATATAATATTAGCACATTATAAAACTCATGAATTACAAATATCTAGAGTTTGTTCATAAATCTTTTACTTAGATATGAGGTCTATGATCTTAGATGTTATTTTTAATGTATCTGTAAGGAATCATACCTCTAACAATTCAATAATTTATTAAATATTAC
This sequence comes from Microceris miodesmiata, assembly GCA_018245735.1. NCBI lineage: Eukaryota > Metazoa > Arthropoda > Insecta > Lepidoptera > Hesperiidae > Microceris > Microceris miodesmiata. The sequence continues at coordinate 6,336 of DWEC01001631.1, read as the reverse complement.
TAGTTTAAATTTCATCAAATATTGAAACAAGCATTGTGATATTTGAAACAATTACTATATTACTTAATTATAGTTCAAGGATATTAACCTCAAACAAAGAGGACAGAACTAACCAAACAATAGTAAATTTAAATACATTAAGGACACTGTTCTTTTTTTTCTTTATTCATACACTATTGTCTTAACTAACTTAGACTCAGAATACATTAGACTGAATTAAGGTCATATTGAATTATAGTCTAATATAAATTCGGACTATTGCATCTTGAATATTCTTAAGTAAGGTGTAAAATATTTTTTGTCTAGTTACAAAATAAATTATTTTAATAGAATCTCACAAAAAGCACTAATTGGTCAAAATAGAAAAGAATATTAATATGCATTAATTAGCAATAAAATTAAAGCTGGCAGTTGTAGCTAGTTAAAAACCAAGCGAGAATGCGAGAATGTTGGTGTACAGACTGAAAACACAATTAAATTACATATTAAAAAAGAAATTGAATAGATGATCGAAAAACTAGCCATTCGTCATCCTTCTAATAACATACTCCTGCATGTATGCTATGTTTATATTATTTAGCTTATATTAGCTATTTTATTTTGTTCAAACTCTGATCTTTATTTTTTCTCATTGAAGTGGCTCTGCTGCAGTTAATGAACAGATTTGAATATTTTCCATGCTTATGTGTAGTTGCTGTTTCTCCCTATAAGCTTGTTCACATCTAATCATAATAGCACTGTACAGATTAAGCCAGTTGAAAACTGTGAACGATCGAAACAAACGTAACAATATCTAGTCTTAAAAAGTTGAAGGTTTCAGAAAAGTAAAAATCTTAAATGTGTAAAATCTTGTTTTCCATTCAAAATTGTTTTTGCTGGCTGTATACATTGTATACATATATATCTATGTTTGAGGATAGTACAATAATATATTTAGGACAGTTAATCAAATCATTTATATGCTCACAGATATATTTGTTGTATTGATATGGATAATTGTTATCAACAAAAGACATTGTCCTAATATAAAGCTGATATGGTCAATTTTACTACTTTTCAATTTAAAAATGTATTCAAGATTTTTCTAGACATTCCTCAGGCACATGAATTTCACATGCAATATGATATTTTATTCTCAGCTTGGCTCATTATGTATGCAATGCTAATGTGATTTTTTTTATTCTTTGTGTACACAGGTGACATAGCAAGTTTTATTTATAATTCTATGCACTACATAATAATTATATATATGTACTCATCATCATCAACCTCTTCATCTTTTCACCTTAGGACAGGGGTCCTCTCAGAATGAGAAAAGTTAAGACCATAGTCTGCAGTACTCATAGATAGGCAGACTGAACACAATATCTTAGAAAACTTAATGGAAAACTGTAAAGTGTGTAGGTTGGTTTACAATGTTTAGCTTCACTGTTGCAACAAATAGTAATAGATATTGAAACTTACATATCTTTTATAAAGAGGTATGTCCCAGGATTTGAATCCATGAGACCCAGTGAGGAAGCCTAAATTCAAAATCACTAGGCTATCACTGCTGTGCTACTTTGTATAGAATTAAATCACTATTGTAAACATTAAATGGACTCAGTGTTAGATATATTTCCCAGTTTATGCTAACTCTTAGTTTTGTAGTATGTATATTTTTTGCACTGTGCATGTAATTTCTAAACAATGAATTATGCTGCGCTGTAATAGTAACATATGTTGCTATATAATGATCGAGTTGGGAAAAAACTTGTAATCACTATTTTCAATGAACATAGGTAGTTACTTCTGTCAAATTATTTGATATTTTACTGTTGTATATGTTAATGTTATGACTTAGCCATGTAAGGTGTGCTAGAGAAAGTTGATCTTTGTATTATCAGTAAATAGAAGAGCCGTTTTTATTTCAGTTTTTAATCCAATATGGCGGAAGCGCATTCCGCCGTGGCATTCTCGTTCGCGATAACGCACGACGGTTGGGACGTCAATTTCGACCGAGAGGTTCTTTATTTGGTTTGGGAATCCGGCCTTCGCTCGTGGAAGAAGCGGCTAGCGAGGTTCAGGGTGAGTATTATAAAACGCCTGTGCCGTGAATTTATTGAAACTAAACTGTCAGACTACCTAACATAAGTAACTACATATCAAATAAAGGAAAAAGTCATTACAGAAACCTTCGAAGTCATTAGAAGATTTCCCGGGAGAAGTTTTAGGCAACAGTTGTAATCGTAAAAAATTAACGCGTGAAAATGTATCCGCGGCAGCTTCATTTTCGAATAAAATTATATTCCTGTTAAGCAGTTAAATGTATGTACGGAAATTTGAATTTGGAACGTACCTACATTTTTTTATTCATGCGCTATTGGGAATATTGGACTATTTCTTTTCTATTCCCATTTTCTAGCCAGTCTTTTTGGACAAGAAAAGTTTATATAAATCTCGTTTCAATGAATTCCCTAAACAAATTCCTTTTCCTTCTAGGAATTGAAAACTTAAACAAAAAATTGTGCGCGTTCTATGAAAGGTTATTTTATAAAAACAATTCGGAAAGTAAGAATAAATTTCTTACTTTTTATATATCATTGGAATGAGAAAAAGTTTAAAAAACGTAACATCACGCCTGTGATACGGTATAGAGGTAGGCAGAGAAGTGTAGTTCACTACCACGTTTCACCAGTTACATTTACGTCCCATCGAACAGATGGTGAGCCTATTTATGTTTTAAATTTTATGATTTCTGGTTTTAAACTGCTCCTTAACTCAAAACTCTATAAGTTAATAGTAACATTTCATTGCATCGTAACAATTTTAACTAACTAAAAGTATGAAATACGAGATAAAGGATGAACAATTTACGTAAATAACTTTATAAATGGCGTCCCCAGCTCTACATCGAATAATAAAACGAAAATTAAGGTGGCTAATTATGTTACGACTCTCATATAATTCAGATTTAGAGACTAATTCCACGGAACGCTCGTTTCCAGAATTGTCCAGATAGCTATTTGCATTTCTATCTGCAGATCATGCACTACTTATGTACGCATTACAGAGTTAGCAAATAGTTATAACTATTTCTCGAACTAATTTTACGAAATGAACTCTTCAATACAACATATAAAAATATTTAAAACTTGTGATTACATTTAACTATGACCAGGTCCATAATTATTAGTAAATCACCCTTAAACAGGAGACATCGATAATATTTTAGTCCCTGATAGAAATTTAAAGCTTAGAATTAGAACCAATTCAATGGTTGTCTATAGATGCATCAGCACTAGGCCTCTTCCTGTTTTCAAGTAACAATACTGCATTATGTTGAAAGGTGTTACACCAGGTGTTACACCAGACAAACTAAAACATGGGTCCTTACACGCTTTATATTAGTTTCAGTTATATGTTTGTTTGCTTGCTTGTTTGCTTGTTTCCTTGTATATATGTAACTTCACTTCATTTGTTACTTCACGTGTCTCATACAAGCTACGAAGTACAGTCGTTAGCGTAATTCAGGTTTGAACAGGTCACACATGCTATAAAAGCGTGTTTTTCGTTTTTTTTTAACTATATTTATTTTTATGTAGTCCTCGATTGTTACAATACGTCTACAGTCAACTTCAATCATTTTGGGCACCTGGGAAAAACACATGTAGGTGTCTTTATCACGTATCTATCTTATTAATTGTCTCGTTGGTCTAGTGGTGGCAAGTGCGACTGATGATTGATAGGTCTTACTGACGTAACTAGTGAAACGTCAGAGTGTACTGCCTCTTCGCGGATAACACTATTCATAGTTGCCTTATAAATTTAAAACTATTTAAATTTATAAGGTAACTCAGTAAATTCATCTCTGAATTAAAATACAACCTATCCAATTTGTGGAAAACTCAAGAAATATAACAATTGCAATGATAAACTCGAAGCGAACCATTCTCTAATTTTGGAAACAATTCCTTTTAAACGTATACATAGCTGTTCTGAACTCGTTTCATAAATAAAAGCGTCTGTGAACTTTTGATATTCATCCATTTTCCTTGAAGTGCGAAAATAAATCAGATCCCCCAAATTGAGGCAACGGGCAGACAGACCGAAATAACGCATCCATAGATAACCGACCTTTCCACCTGTATAAGGCTATGTGAGTGCTTCCCCTAAATTCCCGGATTGGAATAGATTGAGCCGGGAATATTTTATGAGCTGCTGTGAATTGATCGTTACAATATTGAGAACAAAGCGATTATTATGAGTGTTTCATACCTTCACTTAACTAGACATATTTAGCAGGGATTCAATATTGGAGTGATGGAATATCAAATGTAACTGGTTAATAAGGTCAAAAGAAGTCATGTTTTGAAGCGTGGGTTCATTTTCACGAGCCATTGTATGTACATATATATAAGCATTGACATCTCACACAACACGTCTAAAACCTTTGGTAGTAGACGTCAAATGGATTATCCACTGAAAAACATTAATTCACATTTTAATTTAGTTACAATTCTCTCCGTGAAATTCAATGACCAAAATATTTCTCATGATGACGTTATCCATCACTTCTCTGCTTAAATGTATTACTCTTCAAGCACGAGAACGTTTTACAGTATTTGCGCTCATGCATTTCGTCGGGGATTTCGACGTTTATAATACGAACGCAGAGTCTGGCGTTCTGAATTTTCGAATTTCCGAATTCGATTTCCGACCGGAAAGAGCAGAGGCAACGCGATATTAGCTAACTCAAGAATGTTGAAGGCTTTGTAGCTGATGTCATATATCATTTTATTAGTCTAGCTGGTCTTATCACGATATTTACGTAGACTAAACACAGAATAATCTATTCAAGACATTATATTGTAGTTAAATACGGTAAATAATTTATACGGTAAAATACGGTAAATAATTTATTTCACTAATAATGTGAGTTCAAATTTAAACCGTTCTTATAAATGTATTTCCATAAAGGTTTTCTCTATTTGCTACACATTTACCTACTAAAGTTATAAAAATTTTAACATCAAAATCCCCATATGTAAATATTATTTATCAGCGCCATCTAGTTCAACTATACCAAAACACATAGTATCTCTAACGATCTATGGACGTTACGCAAACTCCACCGAAGTAAAGTTTGTATATACAAGCAAACAAACAAACTAGACATGGAATGTAAATCATATTGAAATTAGGTCCCTGGAAGGCGAATATGTAAATACATCTCGATTGCAAATGAACACGAGCTCATACGAGCAATAAAGTTTTAAACTAGCGCAATATAAAGCAACTAGCGCAACGGCTTTGTGCTTTGGAGCTATAACACTATGACATGTCATATGTATTTTATATATAACTTAGCTGTGCCTGCGGCTTCGTTCGCATAGGAGTCAAAACTTTTTCTAAAGCTAAAGTAGCTTACGTTTCTCCTTATTACATCAGCCATCTGTCTGTGAAAGTCCCGTTAAAATCTGTCCAGCCGTTCCAGAGATTAGCCGGTACAAACGGACAGACAGACAAAAAATGTAAAAAATGTTATTTTGGTATATGTACCGTGTACACATAGGTACATATGCATTTAGTAGAAAGCGGTTATTTTAATATTACAAACAGACATTCCAATTTTATTCATTTGTATAGATATGTGAAGTACGAGTAACGTAACGCAACCCTTTGTGAAACCCATGTTAAAAAATATTTCCATTAAACAAATGAACGCCACACATTTTCTCGTATCATATTTTGCGTTAAACATTTTACTGGCATACATAATGTTAATAAATTCAAACTAAATCATATTACTGTTGCGAATATGTGAGAAGTTTTCGTAGAAGTTCAAAGTAATATTCACAGGCAAAGTATGCGAAACTAGTTTATCGATAGCGGACTTAGTTCTTTATTTTAATTCCCCCGAAATGTGGCAACATTGTGTCTTGTACTACAGGTATAACATCAATATTAAAAAAATATCTTACTATGTCTACTTGAAGTATAAAGAGATGAGAAAGTTATTCTGATACTAGAAAAAAAACTTTAATGTAATTTTACTTCGCATTGGTTATTAGTAAAAATATTATTATTAAAAAATATGCGATACATCCATTACACAAGCCGTGAAAAAGAAAACCAGTATTAACGATCACGAACAAATTTAAAATTGGAACGAACGAATGTTAAAAATATTATTCATTTAAAAGAAGTACCACAAAAAACACAATTTAAATTATCAAAGAGAATTTTAATTTTTTATAACGATAAAATTTTCAATGTGTGAGTGCGATTTCCATCAAATGGTGTGCCGTTTAAATACATGTAAACACACCTGCACACAACAGATCCGCACTCGTA
>DWEC01001630.1:0-13006 GCA_018245735.1 Microceris miodesmiata | reverse complement strand
CGGGACAGAAGTTGCTACTCTGCAGCGCCACCAGGTGGCGAGTGGCATCAATGAGCATATTATACAGACCTTCTCCGTTGAAAAATACATATATATACCCATTTTCATAATAATCGGTACAGTGATTTTTGAGTTCATCGATGACATACAGACAAACATTCATTTTTATACATAAGAAGAAGAAAAGAAGACCTAAAACATAGTTAAAATCAATCAATTTTCATGTTTTATGCACTTAAAATTGCAATATCTTAAACGAATCCTAAAATCCACATCCACCTCCGCGGATGTGAGCCTCTAAGAATCCGCATCCGCAGATGTCAAAATTTTGACATCCGTAACATCCCTAGTATAGATTAAAAACTAAGAGATTACTGTAATAGTACATTTGTTTTATCAGATATTTGCCTAATAGAGTGCAAGTTATCATAGAATCTCTGCCCATGCCCATAGCGACGCTATACGATATTATGGCCTTCTAAATAATATTCGTGGTAATAACTATCTATATAGACATGTAGATAGATATTAAATAACGCATTGAAAGTATCAACGTACCAAACAATAGTTCTATAGGTAAATAATCTTGTAACTTAATCGCATTACTGACACCGTTTCTTTCAAACTGTCACTACACAATAGTATCGCTATCTCAAGTTTCAAACAACTACAAAATTATCCACAAACTTGATATTAGACGACTGCATTTAGATCGAAAAATATACAGCGCTAGCGCGAACCCAGAGCAAACGATAATGGGACGCGTAGAAAAACATTGCAACAATAAACTGTGGTTAATTAGATTTACGCATCCATTGAACAATATATAGCGAAGGCCCGAACCACGCGGTAGGCGCGAACATCAATGGATCGCGTACAATACCATGCAACAAAGTAGTGTTTGCGGAATACGTACTTCACAAACGGGAGGTCGGTGTGTGGCGCAAGCGTCGCGCAACGCGTGTCACCCGACGCCGCGCGGCCGGCCACTCGCCGCGCGCGTTCGCCCATCTGGAACAAGCAGTTCGTATTACCAGCGCCCGGAGACCTGTGCCACATGACTTCATGTTAACCCAGAGAGCGCTTTGAATACTGTCGCGCATGTATTATCAAACCAACGAATCAAGTGCAAAAATCGAGAATATTCTGTAAATGTAAAGATTGATTTCTATCATCCATAAAATTTGTTCAATGGCATGATATATTATAATAATTTTATCTAAGGCGTATAAAGCTTGCCAACCCGCATACAGCCAACTTAGCAGTTTGTTTCCTTAAACCTCTTCATTATGAGAATAGACACGTGTCCTACAATGGACCGATAAAAGGTTAGATCAGACGATGATATCGACTGACTTTTCCTCAAATGTAACCCCCTAGATTTTATATAATAACCTCAATACATCCCCTAAATTCCCACATCGTACCAAATATAAAATGATAACCATAAAATCGATTCAATCTCATAAAAAGCAGTTGCTCTGCACGGATATCATGCCAGCACCGCCACGACTGCGCCTCACTAGCTCGCTACACTGCCACCAGCCATACAAGGTCGCTTGCACTTTTGTTATTGTCGTTTAGACGCGACTAGCTTTCGCACCAATCGAACACCCTTGCCCGTTACCGCTCACCACCTTGACAAGCGACCACATTAACAACTACCTACTTATTGATCGTTAAAAATAAAGACATAAAAGAAAAAGTAACCCAAAATCATGGAACACATCCAATCAATTCAAATATTATCAAATATCGAAGCGTTCCGATTCCAAATTTAAAAAATACAATACACGTTTTCAACACTAAAAGCGTAAACCGTTATTAGACTTTAAACATTAATACCTCGAAATACTTCAATTCGTCAGTAAACATTATTATCTAAATACTCAAAGCTACATAAAAGTTTTAATGAATAAGGACATGAATAAAAAAAGGTCAAATGGAGAAACTCGGCGAAACATGGTCGCATTATAAAGTACTAAAGACAACTTTTAATTCAAAACTTGCAATAACTTTCCGTATTTGCCCTGAACTGGAATATTGAGGAATCAATGCAGCCTGAGTCAGGGTTTCAACTTCTTTACGTCCAGGGAGCTTTTTTATCGTTGCTTTGAACGTTATTTTTTATACACGCAATTTGTATATAAACTATGTAGAAATAATAGACCGAATGGAAACCATAATTTAGACTCCACGTAAAATAGTACGTGAACATAAAACTATAGGGTAATCTTAAACTCCTATGGCAAGAAGCCCTCTTCTAACCGTAAAATTGTTCACAATTACTTAACATGAGATTAGGGCCTTTACTTCAAACATTTCATGAACCTAATACACAAGGCAATAAATACACTGTTCTGCCTACCCCTTCGGCGATTACAGGTGTATTGTTATGTTTAATCAATTAGGCTCATGTATTTTTTGGCAACATTCGGAAAACTCAGTGTATTATGATTTTTGTATCAGTCCTTCATCTAGCATTCACGACATCAATGTAATGTCAAAAAATGATAATTTCCACATAGTAACGTTTGAAAAGAATAAAGCTTGGTTCCTATGTGATAAATAAAAGATAAATTTCTTTCTACTCGTAATATTCATCGTTACCCGAATCCCTCATTACTTAAAATTTTGTTCCTTTCTATCAAATGCGCAACACATTAAGGACAGAAAGAGCACAAATATCTATTTATGACATCGTTTATAAATAAGTGGTAAAAATTCTGAAATCCAAGTAGGACTATTCACAGCGCGGGTCCATAGGCTATTCCTACGCATGCGTGGGCCACCTTAGGAAGCATCTGCGCTTTCCATCAGGCGGAGCCGTGGCCAAACGCTAGCCAGATATACATAAACACATAACCAACGTGACAGCTGGACACGTGACGAAAACATGATGTATCGCGCCCCAGCACGCAATAGCAACAGACTCCGCCTTGCAATTCTGCGATGTACTATTCCGATAGCTATCGTACCGGTGAAAACGCTCGCTAGATTTCTCTAGACACGGTCATGATTCGATTCAGCAATCGGCTAATGTAAAAGAAAAAATATTATAATGTTTTTATGCAGCTAATGCGAATGTTGCTTATAGTAAATATAATCGTTCAAATGCGTTAGAATATGTATGTTATGTTGATAAAATCCCAGACATAGTTAAATCTCACGGATATGTACACTGAATATTATACTTTAAATGGATTTAATGGATTACAAAACTACTTATACAATGCAAATGGTGATAGATGCGGGTGCCGAGGGAGACAAAGACTCACTTATCATGACTAAATGGGTCAGAAATGTACTGATGTTGGAGCTAGAACTCTTCGAAACCGCCGAACGCAAATAAATCGATCATAGAATGTAAAAGAAGTTCGTCAGGTTTTTGAGGATAGAAATATTAGGCGCTCCGTGCTCTCTGTCTACCCCCTATAGAACCTGGCATGATGATATAATAATAAAAAAACTGTTTTCCGATATAATCATGACACATCTTTTAAAAACTTAACTCTATAGCGACTTGCTATGTTGATATACATATGAATTAGCCTAAATAGTTATTGGCCTGGCGCTAACACGCCAATATAGTACTGTACGCAACACAAGATACCTCGAGGTTAAAGAGACTTTAACGCGATACGCAAAGCACCGCACCGCACCTTAGTAAACGACCTCAAGATTTCAAATTAGTCAAAACACATCCCCGCCAAATGGTGGTCAGAACAGGAACATGCGGAGGGGTGAGCCGAGCGGAGTGGAGGGCGGAGAAATACTACCAATTGCACTTTTCCAGAAGGTAATCTCTCCTGCCCCCACTCCCTTCCCTTTTCCCGAGCTACGCCGCAGTCCCGTGGTTTTGGTTGAATGCGACCACAATGCACTTTAAATCAAAGCGAATATGAGCAAAATACAGAACTTGTGCAATTGTTATTTAAATAAATATATCTAACATATTTACAACCGAGCAAATGAGAACAACTTGAAAGGACCGTAAATAATTTTAAATAATACGGCTTTTTCCAATCAGGTTCTTATTGAAAAACCTATACATGTACTGGCTAATTACTTTGTAATATGATTGATATGATATATATCCACATTGATATTATAAATAAATATGAAAGTGACTTCGTATGTCTTTCTGTCCGTTACATGTCACGTTAAACCAGCTGAACCGATTTTGTTGACATTTGATACGTAGATAACTTGTTCTCCGAGAAAGCTCTTAGGCTTAGAATACTTTTTTGATAAAGTCCAAAAAATACTAAAACACGATGTGAATAAGGAATCCAAAATTGTATGGTAATATTTATATAACTGCATTATTGGTCCAGTGGTTGCAAGCGCAAGCGCTAAGCTAGAGGTCCTTGGGTCGAAGCCGGATCAGGCCAAGGATACTTAGTTTTTTTAAACTTGATATTCTCAGTAGTATCTCACCCCTTCTCCACAGCACATAGAACATAACTAATGAAAAGTAGAAGTACCTCTGCAATGGTCTGCCTACCCTTCTGAGAAAAACTAATGTATGTTAGATTACTTACATTACCCTACAAACGAATGAAGTTTATAATAATAATTTATTGAAGTAAGGTCACATAATTATAATCTCATAATTAAATCTCAAAATCTTCACCGCGGAGCATTTCAAACACAAATTTGACACGTCGTGGTGCCGATAAGTATTATAATCGAAGGCGATAAAGATCACGTACTGCAAACGGTGCAATCATAACATTGTGCCGTTGCATTACGTTAAAACAACAGTAATTTTCTCTTAAGAAACTTCTTTGCTATAATTATATCTCACCCTAGATCCCTTAAGTCATAGAGACGGCAGATATTTCTCTCCTTACAGACCTGACGTTCTTCATTCATATCTCTCTTGAAATATTTTCATTTAACTTTTGGACTTCCATCTTAGTTTATAACTTAATCAATCAAAAATACTTTATAATTAATACGTAACTATATACAAACATATTATATTTCTTTGTTTATTTTCAAATCACAGGAAGAAGTTAGATCTTCAGAACATACTAATTAACCGTTGTGGGACGAACGTGGTGAAAAACATCAATATAATCTATAAAAGTTGTCTGTGTTCTAAATGTGTGCTGCAGAATCCACATATAACACGATTATAGCAAGCTAAACACTTCACCATTATTGTCGGCAGGTGTCATCGATCCCAATCGTAACACGATACGTCTGACTGTAATGGTGTCGTATGCCAATAAAGACCTCAACAGAAATGCGCAGTTATTAAAAATAATGCAATAGTTCATTAGTTTAGTGGTTGCAAGAGTATTTAGTGAGCCAAAGCTGATTGGTTCGATTTTCGGTTCGGATAAATAAATATTATTTTTCTAACTTTTAACTTCCAGTAGTAATATGAGGTCTGCCCTTTCGTGCATATGTGCCCGGTTTATGTCAATACGCTGCCCCGTATTACACAGGATATACGACTAGTGAAAAGCGGGAGTACTACACACCGGTGTCCACCTCTTTGGACAAATACAGGTGTGATGCTATGTTAGGCAATGGCTAGGAGATTCACTAAAAGGTACACTTAACCACAAAGATACACATACCCATCAAAGTAATCGTGCGGTTTTTTTTATAAAGGCCCTCATTATTATGTGTCAATAAGCCGACATCTAAACTCGACGTTTTATCAGAACAATGTGAAGCCTACGGGTTTAATAATCGAGGGCACTTGATGGAGGGTGCATTGGGAGGGAGCGTCGTTTCTCGCCACTTGGACACGTCACCTCTGTTTATGAAACGCCCTGAGTGGCCCAACCACAGCCACAACTTAAAAAGTCTTGTTAGTTGTCGTTGAACAATGCAATGTATAAAAATGTTTTAAAGCTGTCTTAACAATTGTTCCCACACTTAACACTGCTTCTTATGCATATAAAAAGTTTTTATATGATAAAATTATTACAAGAACCAGAAGAACACTCGTGTTGAAAGAATCATTCATGTGATTCAACCTTAACAATGTTATTTTAAAAACTTTTTTCAAACTAGGCAGTTTATTATTGATATTGTATTACTTGACATTATTATCAATTTATTGTATTTCAGATGTTTCTTTAACGAATAAATAAATAACATCACATCTATATTTCCCTCGAGGAGGTAGGCCGAGGAGAGCAAAAGACACCCCACATTGACCAATGATGTTATATGTATGTCCCATTATGGAGTACAGGGGACCCTATTGACATACATTAGGTGCAATCATAGATTCCGAGCCAACGCTAGAAATTTGAATTTACAAAAACCCAGCAAAATCAAACCAGCAGCTTAATCAACCTCTTGTTCAGCAGTTGTAATTGTTACAAGTGAGCAGTCATAAATTAAAAAGTTTGATCATACTTGCTAGTTAAATATAAAAATAATATTATCTGTAATAATAATTATAATTAGTTAATGTGTTATCGTTATGTGTTATCAAACCTGCTATTTTGCTATAACATTTTATGATATATCCTCTTAAGTACATAAGTCAATTACATATCTCATAATAATTGAATGTTACACAATTGTTCCACACTAATCCAATGCATAACATTCTCATCATATACATATGTAACTTTGCTTTTTTTATAACTCAATCTAAATGGTGAAAGAGATCTGGACAATTGAAAATCTATTAGATTTATGAATTTGAGATTCTGATTATAAGATAACATCACACCTGTAACTACCCAAAGAAATAGGCAGAATGTAATACATTCCCACAATTCATCAGTTATGTTTTATGTTCAACCATAGAATAGTGGGTGATTTGATATTAGGTGACCAAGAACACTTTAGCTAATGGATCGATTTTTCAAACCTCATTTATTTTTCCACTATTGGACATAGCTCTTTCAGAAAGGGTTAAAAGGTGAGGCTGGTTAAGTGTAAGTTGTTAAAAAAAATATTAAATAGGTACAAAAAATAAAACTGATGATTGAAATGTTTTATTTCTTATCTTATACCCTATTCTTATACCACTTTATCTTCAATTTCATTCAAATTTCACAAATTAAACAACTTAATCTTTCACATAGTGTGACTTGAATATCACTAGAAACCCTCAGTATACAGATATTTTAAAAACTATGATTGTACTGTTTAAAAATAGAAGGTTACAGTTTTCAGTTTTAGAATGTCTCACAAACAATTGGGCAATCTTAGCCCCAAATTTATTTTATTATTTGTCCATCTCAATATATGTGCTACACAGGTCTATAATCTTCATTTTTTTTTTAAATATACTCTCCACATTTTTTTTTATTAATCACATATGACCCTAAAATAGATTACTGTTATAATTCATCTTTTGCATTTTAGAGAACAGAGTAATTAATTTATAACCAATTGTGATTAGGTACTGTTCTTTAGTGTTCAACATGAAAATAGTGGTATACATAATAATTAATAAGTAAACATACACATACATGAAAAATCTCAAAATTAAGGGATTTTTATATGGTCATTAAAAAAAAAATATTTTTAATACTGTGCTCATACACCAGTAACAGCTGGAAAACTTATGGCACCTGAGAAATTTCAACTGTACCTTTATAAATATTGGTTTACTTCAAACATTTAAAAAATTCAATATGGTTTTATTAGTAGTACGATGTTTAAAAATATAGATTTTAATTTTATTTTCATTATAAGTTAGAATTGTTTACTGTATTTACTTTCTATACTTTAAATTTATGTAGACATATTTAAATTTATTAACTACTAAACTAACAAATTATAATGATTATTAAATAAAACACTTGATATGAAATACCAAAAATTACTTTAGTTGATTAACAGAAAGTACCGTCAACCAATTATTCTAAAAATTAAACAAAATTTAATGTTTTTATACCTGTGTCAGGGTTCGAAAAAATGGGAATTCAGATATTCTAATTAGAAAACAAAATGTTCTTAGAAAACAGACACCTACTGACCTTATAACAGCGTCACGTTTTCTCCAGCTCCGTGCGATCCGGTTTGCCACATCAGTGCGGATACAAGCCACATAATAAACGAATACGAATATCACAACAATGCACTTTCCACAACAATCAATTACTCATACGCTATTATTTTTAATTTAATATCCTTAGCACTGTACGCCCACAAGTAGCGGACCGACACAAACAGCATTCAGTCGGAAGCTTAATTTCTATAGACACAAGAAATGTCAATAATTCAGACCAATAGCTATGAAAAATTATGTACACTCAATAAATTTGTTTAAAATAACTTATAAAATGTTTACTTTTACATTCATGTTACAAATCTACCAAAACTTATATATCAATCACATAAATGACGGAAAATATATAACGAGCGACACTACAGTACCTACACATAGACCCGCTTCCATAATTTTATGCGAGAGTAGCTAGCCGCTAGGTATATGCAGGGCTGCCAGTATGTACAGCTGAAACGTGTAACAAGGGTTTTCAAAAGTAACTTGATTTAAAATCTCAATTTTAAAAACACTAAAAATAATTTAAAATATTTTGAACGAATATTAATAAAAGGTTATTATATTTTTACAATGATTTACGCGTTCTAATTATTTAACAAAATTGCTTAAGTTTTAAAGAGGTAGTTTGATAGACAAAATTGAAAGTTGCGCGTTTCAAATAAATATTGACCATGAGACCAAAGGCATAAATGTTACGATTAAATAAATTCAACAATAAATCTTAGGATAAAAGTAGTTTCTTGTTTAATTACGACAGGAAAACAATAATTTATAAATACTGTAAACTCAAAAAAAAAAATCTACTAATTGTAGAATAAAAATTGATATTTTTCTGTCTTTGGCTATAAGTCAAAAGTCTTTTGATTATTCCAGCCAGAAGTGTTTCTAACCAATTAAACTTACAAATATAAGAAAAAAGTTATTTTCAGTCTATTTATGTGGCTAGAAATAGAAATATTCGTAAATCTCTACAACTTGCCTATGTCTGTAACATAATATCGTTAATCCAAACTCCTAAATCACATGTGTTGCCACATTTCATTTAAGCGAAATGGGTTAGGCTCAATTCTCACTAGGGCGAAACTGAAGTGAAGCGTAGCGACTTTTAAATAGCAAAACAGGTTCTATTTCTACTAACTACGGCATAAATTTGTTGCACGCGTTTCGCGTCGTACTCGAACAAATGTTTATATTTTCATTTTATTCAAATGTGTACGTTACTACTTAGTGGAGATAGAATTCAATATGATAATAAAGTGTAAGTATATGTCGCAACGCTTTGCCTGGACTCTGCCCTAGTGGGAATAGGGCCTTAGTAGTTTGTAGAATTAAACGGTTTATATGAACCGTAACATTGTTAATGAGTATTTGAATTAGTTATTGAACTGCCAGGTCATATTTATTACATATTTATGTGATATTAAATACGTAATTAATTACGTATAAACATTTCAATACAGTTAAGCATACTGAGTGAGCGCAAATCGAAATGTAATAGATTGAAAACTGATATTTTTCGGTAGATAAATTAAACACACGTAACATATTATGTAAATAATTAAATAAACAAGATTTAGGTTTTAGAATATTTATCTTCTTTATCTAAGAACTGCATTTCAATAAATAGAATCCACATGCAATAAATGTTCAGTGATCGATATGCAATCAAATTAATGTGTCCTTCAGTATCCTAATGCGTCTCTTCTCTACTTTTTATATTCTCGGTCTTTCGAGAAACATATTAATATTTGATACAAAAAAAACTTTATTTCGTCAACAATTTTATCTGCGACGACTGCAAGCACAACGGAACCAAAATATATTTACAGTGAGTGTAACATTTTATTCGTACAAATGTTACGAATACTAATTATTAATTTTCATTCTTGTGCGCTTTAGATGAATATATTATTTTATAGGATAGTACAACATTTTTTCTTCCTTCTCCAGCGAGATTCAGCAGATCGTCGTTTGTATGCTTTTTCAATACGTTTTTTGTGAGTTCTGTGTCCTAGGTTTTGGCTGAGCCTGGAGTCTTTGGACTGCACCCTAGCGCAGTCGCACGGGGAGCCTGCCCGGGTGACAGTGTCCATGGCACTCGGGCATTTTTTCTTGCTTTTGATGCATTTCTTGTAACACTTGTCGGGTTCTGGACAAGGGGCTGGTCGAGGTCTGTGCTTATGAGCACTACACGTAGGTGCGGAGACGCATGGTTTCAGACTTTTATTGGAGTACACAGCTGTAACATCGATAATAATTTAAAATAAACTGTATTTTGAAAAATAATATCAGTAAATTGTAAAACAATACAGTAAATAACTTTTCCGATTCATTTACTTACACAAACCCGTAATTTATATGCATTAACCGACTGAAATGGGTATCTTCATAAAAAAACACCACAGTTGTATAATAAATGTATTACAAAAAAATACGATTTCACATTTCTGATTTTCCGTAAAAAAAAGGATTATAAAATATTGGTAATTTAGATCTGAATAAGAATTGTAATCTTTCGATTCAAAACACGAGAGTGTACAGATACAGTAAGAGGCGAGAGGGTCGAGGGAGCTCGTTGCTATTGTTTTTATATCAAAGAATTACACAACATTTCTTGCTTTTTTTCAGTCTCCCTCTGTGGCCTTTCCCGGCGCAACAATCTGTATTCGACTTCGGGGTTCCCTTCTTCCTAGTGTAATCCAAGTAACTGTGGCTACCCGTCAGGCGGTCCTGCTTTCGCATTTTGGCCTCTTTGGACTTTCTCTTCAGAAATTTCTCTACTTCCGACACTTTCCTGGGGTCAGCACTACTTTTAAATTTACCGCAGCTGGCGCATCTTGCCTTTGATCTGGTGGACATAATGGAGACTGCACTGCGGCATGGTCTTATGCCCTTGGAGATAGTTTTTTTCAGACATTTTTCGGGGTTCTGGCACGGAGGCGGTGTGGGGTGACATCGTACCGGTGTGCACGAGGCTGACGGTGTACAAGGCGGGTGGATTGATGGTGCCATTGGTTTTACTCTGAAAATGAACATTCCTTTATAAACGAGCTTGCCATGTAAAATTATTGTATATTTTTCAAAGAAAAATAAAAAAGAAGCCAGCACCACTTATTTCTCTGCTATTTTTTCTAAAATTCTATTAAGAATATTTAAAAAAAATATTTATTCTGAACTTACCTATAAATTTATTTCACATAAAAAATGTCAGACACAAACTGAAACGAATTTATGTATTTCGCGAATAAACGTCAATACGCTATTATGTAACACTTGGTTGTTTAATATGTATATAACATGTAATTATGAGTGATACTCACAATACTTGTTCATGTTATACTGTTGATTAAAACTTGTAGCCGATTGCCCAGATCTCCTTCAGCCTGGATTTACACTAGGGAATTAAAGAATAACTAATTTATTTATTCCTATTACATGAGATAAAATTGGATCTTCTTGTATCTTATATGTATAAACATTGTATTGTTTCCTCTTACGATTACTCAACCTGTTAATACAGTTCAAAAACTGCTAATTTTGATATAAAAATTAAAACCGTAAGCGATATTAATGTATAGTGCCATGACACTTAAAACAATCTAGTCGTAGGTAATCGCAGATTTCATAATAATCCACATCGTAATTCCGTTCTTAGGTGCAAAGGACAAGAGAAAATTTTCAAGTCCATGTAAGTTCCACGCAACAAGTTACACACGGATAAATTAAATCAGACAAATTGTATATTTGTTTTACTGTAAGTATTATTATTTCTATTCAATATTCTATAGCAGGGAAAGGCTGGCTTCTTTTTAGATACTTAATATAACTATAAACTTTATAAAAAAATCAACATTCACTTGCTTAACTATTATCACGTCTAATCTGGTACGAGTTACTTCTCTATCAGATATTCATCAACTTACCCATAATACTTCTGTTATCATGCAGTTATTGGTTATGGAATTGAGCCTGTTGTTGTATTAGAGATTTATTTGGTGCTATTCATTTTTGTACACATTTCGTAAAACTACAAATTTTGCATTTTTGACAGGTGTATATATGATCGATCTTCTCTTTTTCAATATTGACAACATTTATTAATTATTCTTTCACCCTATTGTACATGGACAGCTGTTGCATAAATATTATGGACATGATATTGTACATGAGGACAGGTGTTGAATAAATGTTATGGTCTCCAACAATCATATTAAAATTTTTTTGAATGTCAGTAATCAATAGCCAAAAGCATATTTCGATAAGTTGTAAAGTAATACTTAAAAAACATTAACTGAATTAACTACGGTACGAAAAAAATGATAAAGTACCCAGGCAACGCCTTCATCGAAGTATAGTGAAAGTGAATTAATTTTCTCAAAGTAAATAAATTTACGAATAATTTGATAGAACGAACATTTTTTATAAATAAAATCAGATAATTTCAAGCTCAGGCATTTATTGGAAAAATGAAGTAGCTTGATTTACATCGGATATAATTTTAACAAGATAACAATAGATAAAATAATTTGTACATATAATTTTAATTATCAATACTGCACATTGTAATTCAGCTACAAAATAGTTAAATGTTTCGATTATACTTACACATATTATATTTTTTTATGTAATGTATATTAATATCTTTCAATTCTACAGTACAATTTATTTAACGATTTCATCACAATGACGTAGAAATTATGATTTTTGCAGAACATTTTGATGTTTGCGGCAGTTTTAATGAGACACGCGAAAACATGTGCGTTTAGCAACAATAAGTAGAACCACAATGCGACCAGAAGCTAATGTTAAAATTTATATTGTTTAAATGTTTAAATTATATACAGTAAAAAAATATTCAGTGAACAAATCGTCATAATTATTATCATTAAGTGGACAGGGATAGCGAAAGCTGCCGAAATTTTTTACCTTGCGCAAGACAAGGAAAGTTTACGGAAATGACAGCCAACCTCCGCTAGTCGGAGTGGCACTGTATAAAGTAGAAGAATTATT
>DWEC01001629.1:0-13007 GCA_018245735.1 Microceris miodesmiata | reverse complement strand
AATTTAGAATTTCTAGTAGTGACTCGTAGTCTGGATGTGTGCCCGGTGTATGGCAATAGGCTCACCACTTATTCTATGGGACCTAGACGTAACTGGTGAAACATAGGAGTGTACTACACTCCTCTGCCTAGCCCTTCTTATCTTCAAGTCTACAATAGCCTATGAGGCGTCTAAGCTCATGAAAGATGATTATAACAATGTAAGTATTAAGTGTTCATATTATAATGAAGAAAATAAGAGCTGAAGATCGAGCTCAGTGGCGTGCTATTGGAGAGGCCTATGTAAAGCAGTGGACGGGAGTAGGCTGATAATGATGATGATGATAATTATAATGAAGAAAATACGTCCAAATTATTTAACACAATATTTTATTACAAACCCATACCAGCCCGAAGCAGATGAACTAAAGTCTAAGAACTAAGAAGTCTAGCTAAACGCTAAGAACATCCATGCATCCAACCACAAAAGTGGAACCTCAACCCATAATATAAACACTAGCAAACTTGAAACTAACCAACATTATAATAGACCAGATATCAGTATTACAAGGGCGTCGATGTAACCATTGGAGTAATATGGCTTTCTATTCTGTTTTCAATAAAGGAAATCATTATTAATTTCATTTGCCACGCCTCCAGTGTCGAAAATCTTGATCGCTTGAACATCGGTACAATCATGCCCGAATGTTCAATTAGGAAAACCACAGTTCCACTTGAGAGAACCGAAGTACTAAAACAGGCTATTTCCATGCGTGACCCCACTTTAGTACCACGCACCAGCGCTGCAAAGTTAGGTTTAACTGTTGGCACTTGCATTAAAGTTTCATTGTGTCATTTTTGTTTTTCGCCATAATATCGAACTCGCAAACAACCGGCGACCAGATTGTGATCATTGCAAACATAATTCCCAACTTTAAATTAGTTTCAAGTTGGACTTTTCTAAAGTTTGTTTTAAAGGTTTTTATTGTTAGGGTTGTAACGAGGATTTCAGAGGGTATGTTTGGTTGTAGTCGTCCTCGTCGTTAGTAAGCGGTAGTCAATGGATGTTTTACTTTTTTAGTTCGTTGAAGATCCATTAGAAAATCTAAGCCGTTAGAGATGGGAATTGACAATAGGTAGATTTTAAGTGCTAAAATAAACTATCTTTATATTGAGACATGCTAGGAGTGGAGTAGGCGGGTTCTGGAGCGGAGACCGCGACACGGTAAACGTTGTATAGGATGCCCTCCGGCTCGGTGAAATGACGATCTGCGAAAGGCTGCAGGCAAATACTGGATACGACAAGCCGAGGACAGGCCGCAATGGCGCTCATTGGGGGAAGCCTATGTCCAGTAGTGGACTGAGATAGGCTGATGATGATGATGATGATGAATATTTATTATTACAAATTTTTTTTAATACATTATGCTTTGTTTTCAGCTTTCAGCTTAACAGTGTGACGTAAAATACTTTACATTTTTGTATAAAAAGAGAGCCACATGTTTGTGATTCCCGTAGGGGGTGTTAAGATATTAAAGAATGTATGCATCATGCATTATTGATAGATGCTGGTATGACGCTTGTAGACTATATACATAATGTTTATTTATAACGCAAATGCTAACTTGTGAAACAATTACTGGTAAATTACAGATAAATGCGTGGAACACTTCTCCATATAATGAAAAGCGTTCGGAAACTCATTTCTGTTGTAAAAATTTAAAAAAAGAACAGCTAAGCCATTTCCGATCGGCTTAAAATACCCGGCAGCGTGCCAATAACCAGTATCTCTGTTAATCCATACTAGAGTACATTGATGTGGACTGCAGTAGCTTCGATTGCTCTTCCACAGCCTACTTGAAGTACATATACCTATAAAAATTGATACTTTTCCAATAAAAATTCTTTGTTTATTTAACCCTACTGCTTTAGTTCAATAATCAATTGATATACCATTGTAATTAACTTGAAATGCCCGTAGTAGTTTGGAGTTCAGATATGTTCTTGACGTATGGTAATAGACTCACACGCTATTCCATGGTACGAAGTAAAACATGACTTGTGAAACGTGGGAACGGGAAATATATACGTCATTGTATTATGTTAAATCCCATCGATTTTTTTATCTTCACGCCTGTATTCCCTGATGGGTTTCCTGTTGCCATTGTTTGATATGTGTTAATTCAGTACGTTAACTCACTTTATATTATCTAAGTACTATAGTATAGTATCTCAGACCACCTACTTGTTGGGTCAAGGATACATCCTGCTGCTAAAATTATAATTACGCTACTGTTAATTCTAGGTCTCGTTTGAAAATGTTCTCGCCTGAATAAATTAGTGTTCATATTGGCTTACCCTAAATATTTTATATTGTGTATACGTTTGAAAAGTTTTCTAGTTTTGAGCACTGACATATTACGGACCATTTCCTTTTATTACATGATAGGCCAGCGTTTGGCCACGATCCCGTTTGATGGAAAAGACAGATACGTCCTAGGATGGAGCACCCTCGCTTAGGTAAAGCCTGTTTACTTTTGCTTTGAACAGTGTCAGGTTAAGTCTATAAAAACACACGCTGGCAGCTAAATTATGTCTAACTTGAATATTTTGTGTTCTATGTCACTGGCATGACCACTTATGGAGGGTTAGGGCAATATAATATGACCCGTTGCCTCATAAGTCTCTCTACAAATTATTTCGCTATACCAGTTAAAATACTTTTTGAGCCACCAATTATCAGTTAAAGGCGTTAGAGCATATATTTATTCGACATTTTAAAGAAGTCTACTTATATGAAGATCGTTTAGAACTGAAGTTTTATGCGACAAATAAATAGAATTTTATTTCCACGTTCTATAGTTTTTTAGTACTTTAGGAGCATCAGATATATTTTTAGCTTCAACGTCACTTGCAATAACAATAAATGAAAACATCGTTTGGAAACCTAAGCTGTTTGAAGTCCTCAATAAAATTCATAAAGAAATGGGATGAATGCTAATCCACACTTGGCCAGTCAGACAAAATATGGCTGTAAGACATACGACAATAGGATATAAAATGGTATCGGCCTGTGAAACAACAAAACAATTTATGATGATAACGATCGTGATGAAGATCAATCACTTTGGGCATGAAGGTTTTTTTAGTTTCTTCGTATTTTATATTCCCTGATTTATAGCCACAGTCTATTAATGGTAACTAAAGATCTGAGCGTCTTCAAAATTCACTTGCCAGCTCGTCTATTGTTCTATTAATTCACCATCATTTTCACAGTGAGATTCTGTTCGCTCTGGATAATATTGAAAAGCCGAACGCGGTCAAAATGCCCATTCAGCAGAATTATCTACTCCGTGACATTTACAATTCTGAATGTCTCGATCCGGCTCGTAACACACGGACAACCTATTTCCTTTTGCATGTCGTTATTGCGTTCTACAATGGCGCGTGAAACAATCAATTTTGAGCCTTATTATTTACGCGTAAAGATCATAAGTTGTGCCAACGTCGGCTTGATGGTTAGCTTTACGATGTGAGTCGTTAATATCTATGCGTAGCGGACTAGAAGTTAAGAGGCATGAAGATTATCACGTTAATTCACGCCAACGTATCCTTTAACGTTCAACAATACGGCATAAAATGGTATGCGGGTATATTTTGAGGTTTAGACAAAACAGTAACTAGGAAAGTTCGATGGAGATCTCAAAGATTCTAGAACCTTCGCGATGATTCCAGCAGTGGGGTAACATTGAATGAACTGTTTATGCAAAGTACGGCTTAGGGTTGGGGATGTTTATGAGCTGTCAATGCGAATGGTAAATTCACAACAATATGACCACTGGTTTGTGCCAGCAATAGCGTAGATAGTCCCCTTTTTACCCAATTCCGGGATAATGTATTCCGATCCCAGATTTCCATTTGATTTTGTTCTACGAAGTGATTGGAGTTTGAAGGATACAATTCTTTCATATATAAGACGTTTATGTTATATGTAGATGTATGTAATATGTAGATTATATTATGTATAATTTATATTTTATGTATTTATATATTATGTATAATTTGTTCCGCGATGCATACAGGTTGCTTGAACACTATCGCTACTTTAGCGATAAGGCCATCTATTACCCACTGCTGTCGATTTTTTTCCACGTCGTGTTTTAATCTGCAATTTTTTGTATTGTACTGTTTTGTACTCTACTGTATTGTAAACACAGTATATTGTATTGTATTGCATTATATTGTTTTGTATTTGTTCATGCACCTTAAAAGGAAATTAGATTAGAAATTCATAATAAGCAAAGTGTTGGAAATATTATGCTGAAAGCTACTTGTTAATGCTATTAATAAGTGCTCTTTACAAAGAATTTCAAATTTGGAATTGGTTACAAGCGTTTCGGAAACCTATAAATAAAACGTAACCTAACTTCACGCCTGTAATCCCCGAAGAACTAGTCAGAGGAATGCAGAATACCCCCACGTTTAACCGGTTACGTTCATGTCCCACTATGGAATCGGTAGTGAGCCTATTGCCATGCATCGGGCACATATCCAGACTTCAAACCACTACTAGAAATCTAAATTAGAAAATTTTGTAGTGTTCGGCTTGCAACCAACAGGACCAACGAGGCACTCATAGGTCTACCTAAATATACAGCAGAACTGAATATTCGTCATTAATATTATTATTTCAATCGCTTATTGATGATATATCTAAAAATCATTGATGTCTCTGACTAGGTACATAATAGTAATAATTACAATTGTATCATTACATCTAATCCCTCATGAGGTAGGCATAGAGTATCAAGTGCGAAATATTTACGTCTTTACACATCTGATCTGATCAAGCCTACCTCACTACATACTTTTTTCAAGCTGGTTTACCTTTTTTTTTAATGTTTTCTAGAATTGTAAGCTGAATAAATAAGCAACATTAAAATATATTACTGCATAAGTAATTTAATTTCATGCTAAACGAAACATTACAGTCTGTCGTAAAGGTAAGCCAGAATAATAAAATTTAAACGAATACCCATAAGTTTTAATTTTGCCATAATAATAATTTATTGCTTTAATCATTTCATTAACGGACTGAATGTTATGCGATAAACGTACAATTTTCCATTTATGTTACTAATCCATTGCTTTGTTTGTAACAGCAAATAATTGCTTATACAAAAGAGTCAATGTAAAGCAAACTTAAAGAAATTTTCAGTAACGTTGTCCGGAAATTTCATGGAAGGTAAGACCGTAACTTCAGTAGTGCTTCAGCCGTTGCGCTGAAAGGTTGTATGAGTGATGGAGGCGATTTTCTCCCTCAAACTTTCGAGTGTGAAATACGCGATGACCTGTGAAACGAATCAGACTAAATTAATTGAGTTCAACTAATTAATTATATCTGACTTTTATTCCGTATGTGATCGCGTGTTTTCGAGCAGTTGTGTATAATTATAATTATAATAATTACTGTAATTAGTGATGGTTGAAACGGAGTTTGACAACGTGGTCGGGGACATTGGAACCGGGTTTCCTGGTATAGGTAAATATGATTTATTAAAATTATAATTGACTGAGGCGTTAAGCTCTCTTCACTATAAATAATAAAGATTGCCCGACAATGGGCTGAAAAAAATTAATGATGATAAGATGATTTGACTGCATTTAGATAAAATAAATGTAATAAGGTAATTCGTTTTAGGAATACCTACATTTTAGTAAATTGTTTTGTACTGTAGGTAGTTAAGCTTACTAATAATTTAATGTGTTGAAAAGAAAAACGCACTACTTCTTTATCGAAGTAATTAATCTATTATTGTAGGTAACACCTAATTAGTTTTTTCTTTGTAAATCTCAATCTAGGCAGAAAGTGTAGTAAAAAATGTTATAACATGTTACGTTATAATATATATATTATGTTACAAAAACTTCAAACAAAAAGTAATTTGGTACCAATATCGCTTTTTAACAGAAAAATCGCAGAGCGTAGCTTTTTTGAGTTGTTCGGGCGCTGGTCGGTATAGCTGAGCCGATTTTGATGAAATTAAACAGGCTGTGTCTCTTCTATTGGGAGGAACTATCAAAGATATCTTCATATATGTCTCATCTACACAGCAAATGAATGGACACCCTACCAGCGTCTGTTTCCGGACATATATAACCCAGTACTCTTCAAAGCAAGGGTAAATAGGCTCTTCCGGGGCATACGTGCTCTGTCTTAGGACGCATCTGCGGTTTCCTGATGGAAAGCTTCATCGCTTTTTTCTGAGTGTCCTATCATGTTATAAAAAAAAAATACGTTTCTCGTCGTTGTAAAATCTAATACCTTTTATACAATTTCAGACAAAAATTAGATGAATTGGGGAACCCATTGCTAAGAGTTATATCGTTAATTCCTAACTGAAACTTCATTATTAGTTTTTGTTACGCAAGATTAATTCAAGTTAATTGACAATTGACATGTAATACGGGAAATGCCTACTTGTAAAACGTTTATAGCTTTCAGCCATCATTTAACATCAATCGACGAGTTGTACATTTATGATCTGTAGCCTGTATATTATTTCGAAAATTTTCTTTATGCTTTTTATGCATCAATATACGTCTAATGTAATATTGGACTATTTCTCTTCATTTTTGTCAATTCGGGTAACGTACTTAAGGGTAGAAAACACATTAACTTTACGCCAGGTCCGTCACGGGGTAAGTACGGATAATAATAGTCCTTACAAGCCTGCATTGATAGAAAACACATTAACTCCATAAGGATAATATCTGTCTTCGATATCCTCCTACATTCGTCAATCTTCTCTCACTAATGAATCATTTAGGGGGCTCTCATCTTTCCCTATATTATTTATGATTGATACTCAATATATCCTGGATGCTTCGTAGTTTGGACCCGACGTACCCTTTATTAAGATCGCTTGATTACTATTATTATTTATATTTACTCTATTCAATTCAGGACGAAAACGCGAGTCACTTAGTCATACCAGATGGTTGATAGAAAATTTCTATAACGGTCATTTGAAATTCTCTAGAGAGAGTGATAATGGTTTCTTGTCACGTAAGACTAGTTAGACAAACGGTAATTAGGTTCTAGACTAATTATTAAGCAAATTATAATCTGATCTAACTGGATATGGCTTCACAGACTAATATTCACAGGATCAGTATATTGGCGTAGACATTAATTTAAGTTGCGGATAACGTGAACGCAACTGACGTCTTATGATAGTATAGTTAGTTATAGGAGAGGATATTGTAACTTGGATTATCGTGTTTCAGACTAGTATCATATATAGCTTGTTTATCGTATAACAAGAAAATTGCGTTAACATTGTGTTTTGAAGCGTATAACAAACTGTAACAAACATGAGGCAAATCTCAGAAGTAGTGACATGTTTGTTAGATTTGTTTAATGATTTTTCTGTGCTTTCTGAGATCAAAGTGAGGTGATTACGAATTAATTCAGCAATACGTGTACCTGTACGTTGACCGGTGACCGTACTATTTGTGTGTTTTGTTACTTCTTGTATCAATACCAACAAGTGTATGAAACATGATTATAAATGTACCGAGTTAACTCACGTGCGTTTTCTCGCGATGGCCCGACTAGCTTCGGACCTGTACGAGGTCCGTCCTCATGAGCTGCCGGCGCTTGCAGCGAGCTCGCGGGGGTTATCGCGAAAAACATGTGTATAAATACTCGCGAAACATTTAATAGTAAAAAAGTTTGTGATATATATAGTATTTTCAAAGAAGACATGTTTTCCTTCGATTTGTTTATTTGTTCCTCGAGCTTCCAACGCTAATGTTTTGTGTCGACAGGTCCCATTTGTTATCTGAAGGAATTTTTCATATTTGTATATCATTGGAATCGGCGCTCACTTGTTTTTATAATAGTTGCAATTTGTAATATTATAGGAGAATATGTTAATGTTAGTGAGTATAAATGCAAACGAAATGCACGAAGGCTACCTATACTGAAAATTATAGATACATATTTCTTACTAACTAATACCTGCGCCTTCGTTAGCGTTAATTTTTATATCAACAATATATTTTATGAACAGAGAAGTAAAGAAAAATGTATTAGAGATATAATATACTTCTGTTATCATAAGAAAACCTAAAAATCGTATTATTTTAAATCCTTAAGAACTATAAATTAAATGAACACACCGTATTTTTTTAAGTAAAGATCAAGTGGTTAAGCAGTTTCGTTTTCCCTTCCTCCAAATCCCAAAAGTACCTAATAATCATAAGGAAACGTTGAAAGTGCATATATATAAGTGTCCAGCCGCATACTACCATATTTAACTTGTTATCAGAATAAACTTCAGAGGGTTAAAGGGGAAGGCTGAACTTAGAAGGGCCAAACTCGAGTACTTGTCCCTATTTATGGGCGTGGAGCGGTTCACGGAACTGTAATGGCTACTATTCAACTCTTTAGGTAGAAGCATTGAAACAAAGAACTATCAGTTTTTCATGTAGCAGACAGAATGAAAGGACCATTGGAGGTTAACGTGGGTATCAGCTGGTGCTGCTGTTCGTAGCAATCAAACGGTCCAGATCTACGGGATTCTATACGAGTGGAATGCTATGCCATGTTGGAAAAACCGCTAAACGGTAATATCGAGATCAATAAAGTTTTCTGGCGCAGAGAATTTTCGGATACGGGCACGGATAAATTAGAAAGTGCTAGTTCTAATTAGAATAAGAAGCGACCAGTACCAGTAAATAGAATAGCGACTAACGAGTATAGTGCAGTGGCATACGCTGGGTTACTATGCACTGTTGAGAATAGGTCTCATAAAGGAGCTTCAGATACATTCTATCAGTGATTTAGAGACCATTAGAGGGTCTAGCCCTCTCGGGATTGCGGAAATATAAGAAAGGCTATCTGTCCTTGGTCTTGACAAACGGCGTACGGCATTGCCTTACGTAGCGTCTGCAATGAAAGGTTATCCATTTTGTATGGTTGGTTATTATTTACGCTACATCCTCATTATCATCAGCATGTCTATGCTGGTTGTCCCACGATGTTTTCTTTCATCGTTATAACAAGTGATATTTAAGTTTTAAAATTCACAATTTTATTAACAGGTCGGCCAGCATTGAATCCAGGATCCCTGGAGTGAGAGGCTGATTTTTATACCACTAGGCCTATCACTGCGTTTATTGGCATGTACCTACTAATTGGCATTGGTTACCAAGCGCAAAAATCCATACTTTATTAATTTCGTTACGCGTTGCCCGCTTGTTTGAAATGTTCGGCAAAATTCGTCTGAAATTAATTGAATGTTAGGATAGGATAATCATTTTACAAAGCGGAAGGTTCAACGTTGTCTTTGATTAAATGAAACTCCTTGAAAACAAAAATTAAGCCAATTAAGAACTTGATTGATTTGTGAATAAAGTAATTTTGTTACTTTGTCAGGTATCTGAAATGTTAGGGATGTGTTTGATCGTAACGTAACATTGAAATAAAATATTTAAGATCGTCTATTCTATAAAAACTGTTACGGTAGTTTTTGAGGAATCAGTGATGGTCAAATCAGAATAGGTATATAGAAAAATTACACATGTACATTTCTAGCGTCGCATTATTATTTGTGCTGGCGCGCGATCTGATACTCGTGTTTGATGTCGTCTGATGACTCGTATATACTGATGGCTTTCATGCCATAGTCGGATACCGATCATTGGATATGTTGAATACATTGCACGGTGGCTCCAACGATATTCTCAGCACTTTGCTGATTAGCATGTCTTATCGTCATGGCATTGATGTTAAAATGTAGCGTAAAATAGACAGCGTTTGATTAGGTGAGTGAACTTATGAATTCCTAGTGAGACATGTGGCCCTATTTTATGACATTTAGAAATATGTGAATTATAGATGTATTTATGTTTATTATTTGTTAACTAATATCTACGTTTTAAGTCTTCATTAAAATCTTCGAGTGTTATTTTTGTTAATGTTTATGTTAAATCTTGTTCATCTTTATCTAAGTCCACTTTAAGCTTCATTATGAATATATGCCTTTGACTTCCTCGTTGGTCGTGTTGGTTGCAAATGCGACTGTCGATCAGAAGGCCTCGGGTTCGATTCCCGGATCGAGCACTACAATTTTTTTTTTATTTAGATTTTGTAGTAGTGGTTCGGAGTCTGGATATGTGCCCGATGCATGCCCGATGCATGGGACGTAAACGTAACCGGTGAAACGCGGGAGTGTTCTGCGTTCCTCTGCCTACCTCTCCGGGGATTACAGGCGTGTAGTTACGTTACGTTACGTTATGAATACATGTATATAAAAAATTCTAAGTCGATATGATTTTCGGCTTTGGCAACGTTTTATCTAGAATTTTGAGATAATTTTTGGTTAGACGCAGTTGAAATGCAAAAACGACTTATATTAGGACAACGCAAAAGCTTATTTTTAGAAAATTTGCTATAACCCTAGGTACGTCTTTTCCTAAAATATAGATTTAGTATCTTTAGCACGAACAAAGGGCGTATTTTTAATTAAATTTACCTCTTGTCTGTTTAACTTGAGACAACTTGATAATATAAAATTTCCTTTGAGCGGGTTGAGAGGTATTTTTTGATCTTAATCTAAAATGAAATATACCTACACGAAGCTAAGTTAACCGTCCAAGGGTTCCCTGGTATATCCGCCGCCTAAGCTCAAACCACTACTGTGTTTCGTTCAGCCCAGGACATATACCTACTTGCGTGTTTATTTAAATATGTTAATTACACACATGACTTTACGCATTTTGTCAGATATTAGTGACATATATTAAACCCATAGTTTTCAACAGTTTTTTTATCAATGTCATCTAAATATTTAGTTATTACTAATAATATAATTTGATATTTTCCTCAATTACACAGCCCAATTGTGTCTCAATGCACCCTTAGCCGCAGGTAGCAGGAAATAGTTGTTCTTAGTTAAACATTCTGCTCACAAATTTTCTTTTAATAAGTAGAAGCCTTCTTGCACTGGTTTCTGTGTCATATTTTACATCACGGGATTTATTGTTGAGATTTCAAATATCAGAAAAAAAATCCTTAAACTCCCACAGCAAAACAACGATACGAATTTCTTTTCCAATTTATAGTTTCTGAGTGAGACGTGCACCTGGTTTAAGCAATTTATTTTCTGTATCAAACATTTTAAAGTTAAAGAGAAGTTGATTTCTCGGGTCTTGGCCGGAATTTCGTTTCATACAATACATGCGGAAATAGGAACGGAACGCTAAAACTTTGGAATTCATTCGACGTCCCTTACGGTCTTCAGTTCAGCACAATTCGGTTAAATTTATTAGAAAATTTTAAACCGTTAGGTACGAAATCGCAATTTTCAATGTAAAGGGGAACGTTTCATGAATTCGTGTTATATTATCCTTTGTGGTTCGGAAATTAATTTCCAAAAAAAAATTAACTTTTCTTTTCACCAATGAATCGCACAATTGTAAGGTCGAATTCAAATTAAGTAAAACAAAACAATACATAGCAAATGTAACGACTTTAGTATTCATTCATTCAATCACATTTATTCTCATAAAAAACATAAAATCACGAATGTAAACGCCGACGGGGTAGACAGAGGAGTGAAGTACACTCCCACGTTTCACCAGTTACGTTTACGTCCCATGGCGATAAGCCTATTGCCATACACTGAGCACAGATCCAGACTCCGAGCTACTACTAGAAACTACAAACTATAGTACCCGACCTAGGATTTGAACCCAGGACCTCCCGATTGACGGCACCCTTGCAACCACTTGACAAACAGGGCAGTCAATTTTATTCTTATTTTAAAAACAATTGAAACCTTATTCATCACATTACGTTGAACGACATCAACTAAAATCGATTAATAGTTTTAGAATGACGAATACAATTGAGAGCCTCTGGCTTCCTTTCCGATTTTGTTCATCCTTTCGAAAAATGAGTTATCAGCGTGTGTTGCCATCTACAATCATTATTGACTTATTCTTGTATGAATAGAAGAAAAACATATATAAACGTGCTCAAACATAACCAACTATTCTGATGATGATTCATCCTGACCGCTTTCGACCACGACATAACTTTGCGCTGTTTTACAGCAATAAAACTGTTTTACAGCATATATAAGCTTTAGAGTCAAATTGTATAGCGTTGAACTAAACTTTTAGCAAAACACATGCTCACTTGAGTTTATAAAACTTGCCTCACTTAGCCTTAATATCGCATGCAAGCATATTGCTATGTGGTTTCCTAACGTAGCAATATGCTTTTAGCTGACGGTGCATTTCTGGAGCCAAGCTTTCTTAATCGCTTGTTTAATTCCGGAGATCTGCGCCAAATTCTACGATGTGAATCTTAGCTAGAGATCGGTAGAGGCGGTTTTATTTAAAAAAAATTAAGTTTCAATGTTGTTTGTTAAATATTGAGTATAGTTATGTCACTGTAAGTGCAGACTAATAATTTTTTTTAAAGAATTGCGTGAAGTGTAAAGAGTAATAATTTTTTTTTTAAAGAATTGAGTAACCTGTATAGAGTAATAATTTTTTTTTAAGGATTGAGTAACGTGTAGACTAATATTTTTTTTTAAAGAATTGAGTAACCTGTATAGAGTAATAATTTTTTTTAAGGATTGAGTAACGTGTAGATTAATATTTTTTTTTAAAGAATTGAGTAAAGTGTAAAGACTATTGAGGTCTTAACATCATCTTACCCTTTTTGAAGATATATCTATAAAATGCAACACCACGCCTGTAATCGCCGATATTGGCAGAGCATTGTAGTATACTCCCACGTTTCACTAGATATAGATTAATAACATTTATAGTGTATATTGTGAACAAAAAGCAGTCATTGAATGTTCAAGGCATTTTCAAACTTCGGTGGAAACTTTGTGTATTCTGGTCATCATTAGGTATCGACGTCATCATGGGTCATATCATCCACTGAATTCTACAGTAATAGTGGAAGGAGATATCTTCAAGAAACTATCTGTACATCGAAAC
>DWEC01001628.1:0-13007 GCA_018245735.1 Microceris miodesmiata | reverse complement strand
GCGAGTCCAGCAGTTTGGCGACGAGTCCATCGTGCCACACACGGTCGAAGGCCTTCGCTATATCTAGGAAGACTCCGACCGTGTGCCGCCCGTAATTGTACTCGCTCGCCAAGTGGTGGATCACCCGCGTCAGTTGCAGTGTTGTCGAGTGGCTCGCGCGGAAGCCGAACTGCTCGTCCCTTAGACTAAGGGACGGTCGCAGTCTCTTCAGCACGAGCCGCTCGAATAACTTCGCCGTAGTAGGCAGTAGCGTGATGGGGCGGTAACTAGCCGGGAGACGACGGTCTTGCCCCGGCTTAGCAATAGCTGAGACGGTCTGTACTGTGACTACTGACTGATAGCAGTACGCTTCAGAAGGTATCCGTAAGTAATGTGTGTTGGTTTATTGTCAGATTGCAGTTGACCCTTGAGGCTTTTAAAGCCTTACAGAGTTCAGTAGCGAGCTCGAGGTTGTGCTTGCGTTGAAGGAATGGAAAGAGGGTTAAGCACGATTAAATTCCAGATGGGAACTCGCAGCCAAGCTATGCAATTTGCCCCTCGGCAGGAGGATGATGAAACTTTTAAACGTAACATCACGTCTGTAATCCCCGAAGGGGTAGACAGGAGAGTGTAGTACACTCCAACGTTTCACCAGTTGAAGAGAGGCTGAATTCTTAACCACTAGGCTATCATTGCCTTTCCATGTATCTTTATGATATTATAATGTTATTACAATATTATAAAGCCCGAGGATAGGGCGCGATGGCGCTCATTGGGGGAGGCCTATGTCCAGCAGTGGACTGAAATAGGCTGATGATAATGATGAATATTATTAAAGGCACGCAGGAAAAAAGTTTTAGTAGTCAAGTTTTGTAAATTTACATAGTGATGTTAAAAGATAGTACTTAATAAGAAAAATATATACATCACGAGTTCCTTACCGCCTCGAATGAGGATAAAACTGTACCTGACTAATGAATCACAGACTCAGCTATACTTCTGAAGATTATGATGGAACACAATTTATCTAATGCATTGTACTCAAAAAAATTAATGTTCCAAAAACCACATTGAACCGGCAACACGGATTTTAATCCTTTCAGCGTGCCCGTTGTAATTTTTTGCTCCAATAAATGAAATTGATCCGTTTTGTTTACCTCCGGTGTAGGTTTTGAAGCTTTGTTTTGGATATTATTATCGAACCGAAAAAAAGAGGAAAACGAATTCGGAACGCTAAATTTAGAATGTTTTTAAAATGCTGTAGAACTTTGAGCAATATTCTTAAAATTGATGTTATGTAAATTAGAACACATTTTATATATTTAAAAAAAACGTAACATCACGCCTGTAATCGTCGAAGAGGTAGGCAGAGGAGTGTAGTGTAGTCCCACGTTTCACCAGTTACGTTTTTTACATTTACTAATGTATAACATGTCTGATTATGTCTTATTGCATCTAATACTCTTTAATACACCTTTATAATATATGTAGGTTTAGTATGTATGTCTTGAGAAAGCGTCGCACTAGCAGCTACTGTTCGATCATTGTGCACAATTTTTCATACTGATTTTTATTGCCCACTGATTTTTTGAAAGAAAGGAAGAAGTAAAAACATGTAATATTTTCATTAAAACATGAAATATTTTAAGGGGCATTATCACTGCAATGTTAATTTTCAGACACAAAAAATTCATTTCTGCCAATCTCGACAGTATAAATTGATTGGTAGATCTACGAAATAAAATACTTACGTGAGATTTTAAGCGTGAGTAAATAAGTATAAGAAAAAAAATAATTATGGCTTATTATTAATTCAATCACAACTGATAGGTCTATTTAAGTTCAAATTTAGGGCTCGGTGTTATTTGAATCACAAGTGCAAAATCCATTATATCCAAATAACTACAGTTTCTTCAAGCTTCTGGTGGCGCCACTATAGTAGACACGAAATATTATCGTAGACTTACAAACGATAACAAAAATATTGTAAATAGAAAGACAAATTCACTATAAAGATTGACACGACAAAGCGTAAATCACTGTCAATCACGTAGAGTTACGATAAAGGTTTACTAGAACTTTGTAACTGTTTATTGTTGTTCAGTAAACTATCAGTGGATGTGTGGCAATCGTAAAGATTTCTACAATTCGTAAATACTTCCATATTTCGTATGGCGATAATAAAGCAATTCAACTCAAAATTCTTAATCAATTTTATATATTATACTTTTCAAAATTTTAGTTTAATTTTTATGAACAAGTTGATAGAAAAAAGCTTGCTTGTTGCTTTTAAAACATGAATATGAGCAACGTTCTTAAATCGACATGAAAACGAAAGTTCCATTTTCTTGTTTCATTAACTTCTCTCTCGCAGCTCATCAGAGCTTTGTTTGGGTCATTAATCAGGGGCAGACGGTGACGAAAAGCAAAAACTGTCCCATTTTACGTTACCAATTAATCTTTCAACTTTGACAGTACAGAACAGCTATACGAGTATAAAGCGGAAGTTAAATATTTTAGTAATGAATATAAATTTCAAGAACACATGTATTTATTTTTAAAAACCCAATAAATAATTAGCACCAAATATTACGCTCGTTATAACATAAAATAAGTGGCCTATGTTCAGCAGTGGACGGGAGTAGCCTGATGATGATGATTATGCTCCTTTTCTTTCCAGAAAAGATAGGTAGTTAAATGGTTAACAATTTTATTTATTTCCAATACTTTTACTTCTAAAGTATGTAGACGGAGTTTTAATGTTCGTATAGTTGTGCCGAAGAATACGTAAAGTTACAACATTTTATTATAAAGTGTGTCTTTTTAAATGATCTATAGAAACAGCTCAATAGATACAAGTATGATGTGAAAGTAAATTAAGCATTATGAAAAAGGCAATCCATAGCTTTATATACAGTTAGTCTTTGGTAAAGCCTGTAAATTCCTGTTGAATCATAATTTAATTTTCCATTTTAGGAGTCCTTCAAAATTCTAATTTACACTAGTCCTGATTCGAAAAACATCCATGCAATCTTTCCAGCTAAAAATCTTCGTGAGGAAAGCCAGTCAATTAAGGAATTGATTCGTCTATCTCTAATTGAAAAGGCGGACGCAGATGTAATCGGATAACGACCAGCGAATAACAAATGCCCGTCAGGCAAGAAATTGACATGGCACGCCAATTTTATTTCAAAATTGCTTCTGGCGAAGTTAAACACTGACGTAGAAACGAACCTCAAATTAAACAGTAAAACGAAGTAGAGATTGGTAGGCTGGACAGAAAAGAATTGAAATATGTAGTAGATTGTAATTTTTTACCACGCTTAAACAAAAAGAAAGGAACCTACAAAACGAGCAATGGTGGAACTAAAGTGAGTATTTATTTTGCATTCGTAATTTAGGACTCATTGTATTAAGTTTCTTCCGCAGTAGCTATGTGTTTTAATATAATATTGAATTAAATTTATTTTTAAATAGTAATATTGTTTCTAAAGATATTTAATTCTAGATACCAATGTGTTGATTCTAAAAATACGAGTATTACTTCTGAGCCGTAATATAAAACAGTAAAAGATGGACATATTGCTTAAGTCCTACCAGCCGTTTCTAATAATGAAGGCCCGGTTTCTTTTACAGCCTTTCTCAATGCTTACTTTCACACATATTTTTGAAATAAAAAAAGGGATTCAATAACTCAAACGTAGTGTAAAAATTTGTAGCGCAAAATCTCTATTTAAATTTTCATTATCTAATCTTACTTTCCCACCCTTTGACATCATAAAACTTTATTCGCTAAAAACTTAATTAGACCCACGAAAACGAAACCCGATATGGTCCATCTTTTAATGAATCCTAAAAAGCAATCAGCTGTACAATCTACGAAACAACATCGAGAAATTATTAATCGACCCAATTATAGTCGACACGTACAAAGCTTTTCGCACCGAAACACGAGTGTGATCGATTTTCGAACCCTATTCCTTGGAATGGGGGGGCAATTCTTTTCCCAACCATCCAGTATAAGTTGAGCCCTGTTTTTAATTACTAAAGTAAACGACTACGGTGCCCGTATGCCAATTTCATAATTGGGAGCCGAGGTGCTATTTATGAATTCCGAGTGGATGTTAATTGGAAATTTAATCCCTTACATTGTTTTATACAATTGATTTGTTATGCGACGTGTATAGATCATTTTTTTAAGTCCGATTAAAAAGATTTAAAATGTAACAATTAATAAAGAGCCAAGTTTACGTATCGATAATGTAAAGCGAATAATCACTTACATTTTACTGTATTTCTGAAGCGGTTTGAATTTTATATGAACGAAGTCAAATATCCCGTTAACTGTAGATTGAACAAAGAAGATCTGCATGTAAAAAGTGTTGAAGTTGCTGAACGATACCGTTCAACGTATAAAGGTAGAGAAAGAGTTATTCGAGATACTTTGAAATCTGAGACATAATTTTCTCAAAGCTGAAGATTGAACAAATTGACAGATTTTACAAACGATCGAGCTTGTTCAAAATCTTGTCATGAAGAGACGTCAGCAAAAAGTTAGGACGAGAGATATGTCGTTTTGGCAAAAAATATTTTAGTCGTAATAATTTAACATTTATTCAGTTCAGCTAGGTTTCGAATTAAAAGCTAGGTTTTGAGTTATTTATTAAAAACAAACGAGGTCGTAGTGCTGGCAGTTGTTCGTTCATTATTAATTTCCAGTGTTCCATTATTTCACTTCATTTTTCTTAGCCTCAGGATGAATGAGTTTCTACATTTCTTCAACAGTCCTCAGACAGTAGGTACGCGTTTTAATTTAATATGAGCACTTGTTCTCGATCTTAACGTAAAGGTTTTATACGTGTGTCTTCTTAACTTATACATAAAAATATATGACTAAAAATTGATACGATTGATATCTAAGCAGTGATAATATTGTCATTTTAATAGATAATAGTTTAAGTTTAAGACTATATAAACACTGTAATTATAAACACTATAATGACTTTTGAAATACTAAATGTGAGATTTACGAAACTATTATCATGAAGAATTATAAAACACTCATTAACAGGGGAATTTCTATGCACTAAGGGCTAAATATCACGGTGAAAGAAATAGCGCGGGGATACCTGCATGCTTTACAGATTTCCATATTTTTTTCTGGACCTTCAAATTGCTTGTCTGCACTTAATCAGGGTGGAAGACTATGAATGCAAACATTTCGTTTCTGAGAGGAGGCTATTAAGAAGTAGTAAAAATATAAATGCCTTGATAATAATGAATCATTTTGTATACATTATATATAGTTCAATGTATATTAAATGATTTCTTCTCATCGTATTTATGAAGACTCACTTGTCATACTTCAGCTTTATTATAATACTGACGACATGGAAACTTTGACGCGACTCCCATAACTTTTTACATGAGATTGCGATAACGAAAATATCAGGGTAATCGACCTTGTGCTGTTACTGAGTTTTCTTTCCTAATATTAAGTTGTGTTTTTTCCTGCTCTTTTCATTGTTCCACTGTCAGTCACGAATCTCCTCTCAGAGAGGATTAAAGCTGTAGTCTGCCACGCTGTCGGGCAGCGGGTTGGCAGACTTCACACGCCTTAAAAACGTACATTTTGGGTGCTTGCGTTATTAAACATAAGTTGAATAATATTCGGAAAGTCCAAAATGAGTAAAAGATTTCTTTTAAATTTCAAAACAGTACTAAGAGGTAAATATATATAAATAAAATAGAGGCGATTTCCACGTCGCTTCTAGATACGGTCACGTAATGCTTTTACGGCCGCTCGGAAGAGGCTATCGTCGTTTCGCACCACATAATTATATCTGTGGACATTCACATTCTATGGAAAGGTCCAATTTTCATTTTATAATCATATCAGATAACCTGCCTCTATTATTATTATTATCACGTCAGGTCCTATACAATATTAGCCTGGTCTAATATCTATTATGGTGTCTAAGCTAGTTTAGACAGTTTCGTTGCTATCAATTTTAACGTTACTTTTTAATGTCTTCGGACGCACACGTAAACATATTCCTCATGTGCATATGCACTTCTAAACACATATTGTTCAGATAGTTTCGCTCTCAAACATAGTGAAAACATTCGTGTTAACATAAATACTTCTTTTGAATACAGATCATACTGATAATTACCAGCTCGGGGGTTACACCTCTAACTATTGGCGTAATATATCAGTCACTAATTCACCTTTATGCCTTCTGTATTTATCTTTGTCATTATCACATGTATTCTTTGTCTCATCAGCTAATAGATAAGATCGTATATTTTAAAAAAGACTATAAATAAATCATACACCGTGAACATCTTATTTATCTGCTTGTAGGGAGACGGTGACAATTCTCATAAATTTTTGAATAACCTTTTTTCATTCTTGTTATTTGGAAATTCAATAATGCAATACATTTTTTCAAGGTACAAGCATATTATTAGGTCAAACAACCATGAACAATGATAAAGAAACTGCTTCGTTGGTCGGTTGCAAGCGCGACTACTGATCGAGAGATTCTTGGGTTCAATACCTGGTAATAAATGAATTGAAATAATAAGAATTTTTACTTATTAAAACATTTTTGTCAAAAAAATTACATGGTTTATATTTTGCGGGAAACGAGCATAAAGTTAAACTGTGAGCGCTTGCCGCGTCAATAAATAGTTAGCGGCGAATTCGAAAGTTACATAATTATAAGTTTATATGAAATCAGTTGCAACTAGACATAACGATGTCATTTGTTTTTTCTATTAACAGTATGTAAGTCTAGTTTTCCGTCGATTAATTTTGTATTAATCGACGGAAAACTAGATTTACATACATCCCATGGAAAACTAAAATGTACACATGCAATGAAAAACTAAAATGTACACATCCAATGGAAAACTAAAATGTACACATTTAATGGCAAACTAATTTTCGATGAACCAAATTTAAATTAACTTAAACCAGTTTTAGTATTAAACGTTTTGTGAGTGTTTATACACATACGATCATTGACTGTCATTGGCTAAAAGGGTAGGTCGACTTAGACGTTTTGCAGAATGTTATGAAGAACTTTCCAATGTGAATATTTTTTTAGTAATATCCTCGTCTTCAGTACGATTGCTGCTATTCACAGTTTGCTAAACTTACATGTTTGCAATGTATGCCTCTTAACAATCCTTGCTTGGCTATTCTAAAAAAAACTATTTGTTTCAGCTACAATCTTTATAAGACAGGATCTAAAGTCTTACAAAAGATCCTCAAAAGGGACGTTACAATTCTTTTTCTTATCTGTTACTAAAGTTCCAATTTATAAAATTAAGTCTTTTTCATATTTTCTTCGATGAGCTGCAAATATTGTTTTCTTAACTTACCCATTCTTTTCATACTTCTTATAATAATACAGTATTTCTAAATTACTTTACTGTTTTATGTAGTAGTTTATGATATAATGGAACGTTATAACTTTAGTAATACTGTAGGTATCTATTCTTCGACGGGTACCTTAAATAGTTGCCTAGAGCTATGAAATTAACTCGAAAAGTGACTAGTCCAAGTTTGGCAATAAATCAAGCGAAACAAAATTACGTAGGCCAGAGGTAATACTTTCATAAACACAATATTAGAATTTAATAGTTGTGAAATAATCTACAATGAGAAATATTTTTGCGGTGCCAGCACTTGAAATGAGAAAATCAGTGTAAAATGTAAATGTGGAGTGTTTGTTGTGAAATTTAATTTTTGAAGTGCCACTCACTTAATGAGAACCCAAATCTAAATCGGTGTTAGTTTTGAATTCAGGGTAAAATATATGCAAATATATATTACTTTCAACAATTCAGCGAACCTCAATCACGTATGAAAACTGAAGAAAACTGGAAGAACTTGGCGAGTGTATCGACGTACTAGTGTTGATGTATGTATATGTCGATGTAAATATGTGCTAGTATTTTTAACGACACAACAATACCCCTATATTTCCCCAAAGGGGTAGGTAAACAAGCGTAGTGTTCCCATTTCTCACCTGTTACGTTATACGTGCCATGGACTAGGCGAAGAGACGATTGCCGTACATGGGCCATAAATCCAGACTACGAATTACTTTCGGAAAAGTTCGAAAAACGCAATAATATTTGTCCCCCAAAAAGTGCTAGCTCGGTCCTGGGATTGAATCCAGGACCTCGTGCTCAGCTGTCGTGCTTGCAACTACTAGACCAAGGAGGTAGTTTAATTCGGTTAGACTAAGTATTTTTAAAGGAATGACATAAGCCAGTGAATTAACATAACGAATAAAAATATCTCATATTCTTACTATAAGCATGTGACATAATTGAGAAATATTGTAACAAAAAGGTTATCCTATAAAAATGAAAACAAATATATTTGTACATGTAAATTGAATATAAATCAAAGTACAAGAGTATTTAAAGAGGGCATTTTGATGATAACATTAAGACTAACGTTACGAAAAAGAAATCGGTTCACATGTATATTGAGAAATCTTTGAAAAATAAGCCCTTTGTAGTTCAATACAGAAAAAGCTCAGAGACACGATGTTTATTTTATTCTAAGAGCTTCATCGAATAGCCTTACATCGGCATTTCGTCAAAGTTACATGTAAAGTTTAGTATAGTCTCTAAATAATTTATATACTGCTCGAGTAAAATCTCACAAGAGATTTACTTGGGCACTGTTACATCATACATTTGTTGATAATGTATTCTTGAAAAAATAATTACTATATGGTTCATTCGGCGTATATTTATGTATAGAAAACCGCTTGAAAATTAATATATTCGAGACATGCGATTGTGTCATGAATGTTATTAATAATTGGGTGAAAATGCTTGTTAGATACGATACACGTTATTGCAGACCCCAATAATAAATATTATCGATTAATATTACAAAAAAAATTTCCGTTATTTATTAAACAAGAATTTTATCTAAATAGCATGCCATATAGAAATCAATGACGGAACATGTTAATAAATTTCATATGGTACAATAATAATATTATTTAAAAAAATAGTCATGGAACCGTAATATAAGATCTTTGTTTTCAGAAATATAACAACAGCAACCCCTTTAGAGCTAAGGATATTAATAAAGTTATTATATTTGGTATTGAAAGATGCCGTGCGCAAATACACTCTTTAATTAAACGTAACGATAATAAATAAACGCAATATTTGTAAATTATAGGTCATCATCGTCATGATCGTCATCATCGTCATCATCGTCATGATCGTCATCATCCTCATGATCGTCATCATCGTCATCATCGTCATCATCGTCATCATCGTCATCATCGTCAGCATGTACATAGGCTTCCCCCAGAGCGCTCCACGTTTATCTATTGAACATCATATTCTATTTCTAATATTCCGCGCATAGCCCGGTACAAGACATACGTGCCTTGTATGGAATTTACAATACCACAAATATCTAGTTTTCAAGAGGACGAGGTAGTACTAATATTGATTTTAAAACATATCCAGGAGAATTATTGAACTCTGTAATTGTGTATATGTTTAATTCAAGTTGACATTAGAATGACATTGACCTACGTACATTGTTTCTCTCGTTATATCTATTTTATCAATTCTGAGTAATTACTTCTTATTCTTACAAGGTATCTTCTACTTTTCATTTTCATCCATTTTAATATTTATTTGATTACTGTAAGTTCAGTTTTATGTTGAAATAACTTGATATATATTGTCTATTGTACGATATCGTATGATTCTCATTGGACCTTCTGATTTTCCGAAATCTGCGCAAATTCTGATGATCGTTGCACATGTCAGATCAGATCTGTTGACTTTTGAAAGAGATAAGGGCACGATAAGGGGAAAGATAAAAAAGGTTTCTACCTCTTTCAGCTCTGATAACTACAGTTACATGAAGACGAGTTGACCACCGAGCCATCTGTAGACCAATATTAAAGTAAACTATGCCCTGCTGATTGTAACGAGAGTTTAATTCTCTCAACTACAAAGAGTAATGGTCTGATTAATAATGTACGACACAGACTGAAAGAATCTTAGGAGACTTCAATCATTGTATAACTAATACACTCCTTAATAATTAAAACTCTTATTAAATCGCTTTTCTTTCATAGAATGCAATAGAAAAGGATTGAAAAATTAAGAAAGAGGATAATGTATGTTAATACTATTAAATCGTACTAAAGGGTCAAAATTGAAGTAAGCATTATTTAAGACAGGAATAAATGTCGTAATTGTGTAATATAGGTACTAAACAATTGAAATAAGTAGTTGTGTACGTAGGTTCTTATCGTTTCATATTGGTTCAAAATCACAAGACTTTGTCAAGCAAGCACTGCAGGCTTCGAAAACTTTCTTTGCCTCCTTTATTAAGACTTAGATGCCAGAGAGCTTTGGGAGCAAAATTCCGCACTTAGTAATTGACTGGAATTTTCCTTATTTTATTTATTTTCGCTTCTTATTTTCTTTTATATATCTTCATCAATAGACGAAAGTTCCAGAACTTTACGATCAAATAATAGTATCCTGGTATTTTACAATTTATCATTACCCGGGTCCGTGTAGCTGTACTGCCATTTTTAATCTCCAGTTTCGAACTCTTATCAAATACAATGTAACTTGGTGAGTTTGACACATTTTAAACGTATTCCCGTTTGAAACTTACTCTCAACGGCCCCATAGAATCGCTATTTAAAATATTTCCAGTAGCAAAATTTGTTATTGTTATCACGATTACTGTTTACATTATTTTATGACAATTTTAAGCATTATTGATATTGTGTTATGTTGTGATATTAACAGTTTTCG
The DNA here is from genome assembly GCA_018245735.1 of Microceris miodesmiata. Taxonomy (NCBI): domain Eukaryota; kingdom Metazoa; phylum Arthropoda; class Insecta; order Lepidoptera; family Hesperiidae; genus Microceris; species Microceris miodesmiata. The sequence goes on along the minus strand of DWEC01001628.1, from coordinate 2,192 downwards.
TATTTAACATTTAAAAATGTAATGTCCTGATTTGCATGTCCTTTAATGTGCTTAGTTTTAATAATAATAATAATAATAATAAATATAATTTATTGCCAAAAACAATGCACGATACATAATGATAAACAGGAGGAAACATTGGAAGGTGGATTTATTGGCAAAAGGGCACAGCTCAGCTTTGCTACCGCGGAATTTAGGTTCCGGGCAGCGCTGGTTTTCAGTTGTACCCCACTCCCTGAGTTATTAGATGGGAGTTGACAAGCGGATGTCGCCCAAGGCCCGCCGCCATTTAACCTTGACATAATGAATCAAGATTACAGTGACACTCATGACTAGGCTTTAACAATTATAAAATCACGAGCGGAACAAAAACAATGAGTTATGAGAAAATAAAAAAAAATAAAAAAAATACTTTATGTTGACACTATACAAAAAAAAAACCACGAAAAATAATCAATTTAAAAATTAAATAAATATCAATATTAAGATTCATGCAATTTACAATTACGGGATCACTTCGTGCAATACTATCAATTTTTGTTTGTATATGTGTGTTGTGTGTGTGTGTGTGTGTGTGTGTGTGTGTGTTTTTGTGCGTGTGTGTGTGTGTGTGTGTGTTTATGTGTGGGCACCCTTTCAGTTTTTTACGAAGAAGTCTTTTAAGTGTATATATTTATTGTAAGCTGGTTTCAGGTTTTCTGCAGCGAGTTGTCTGTTTAATAGCGCTTTTTTATATTTACCTTTGAAGCAACCCGTGATCTTTCTAGTATATAATTAACTGAAAATATTCTGCCCCAAATTGTCCACCAATTTTTTTTTATTTTTCTTGTAGAACGCAGTTTTGCCATCTCGAAAATAGAGTTTGAAGAATGGAACAAAACTGATAAAAGTGAGGCTAACGCTGCTCTTTTAAAGTTTCTCTACTCAAAACAAGATCTGAGTGGTATACTGGACGAATCGTTGAAGGACATCAAAGCGATCATCTCACGTTTTTTATCGAAGTTGTCTGCGAAATGGCAGCAATCCAGTAGAACACGGAATCTTTTTATTATGTTTAATAAAGCATGGTTGGACAGTGACATAACCATTCAATATGTTGTACAACCATGCAGAGCCTTCTGTATCGTCTTGGCAGCCTGGCCCTGGAAGACTGAAGTTGGAATAATTGGCAGATGCCAGCTATAGGACCAAACGTCGACGTGTCGATGCTTTGGTCCAATCCCAAAGTTCTGAAGAACTGCTTACCGCTGCCGAGATATCTTTCCGATTATCAGAGATATTTATCAACATTCTACAAATAATTCTTACCTGCTTATAAAATATTTGAATGACCTTTCTACATATATATATAACTTTCTACATATATATGTGGAGTGGTGAACTATAAGTGGAGTATGCGTGCTGGTCATAAGGTATTTCCGTCGCATCTTTGTTTAAACAAAGCCAAAAAAGCGTGTATACCACCAGAGTCTCGTTGGTCTAGTGATTGCAACAGCGACTGCTGAGACAAAGGTCCTGGGTTCGAACTCTGGTTGAGCAAAATATTATTAGGTTTTTCTAATATGAAATTTCCAGTGGAATAGGGTGCGGTTTCGTGCACGGTGTAAGGTAATAGGCACAGCTTGTATTCCATAGCACGTACTCGTACCTATAAATTAAATAGTGAATAGTGAAATTTTAAAAATAAAAAATTAAATTGTTGTTCCTTATTCAAATCGGCTAAATCAAAAATAAGATTAGGAAGTATGTAAATTGTAATTTTACAATGAGTACTTATCCGAGAATTCGGCAAAGGTATAATAGATATTACTATACAACCAACTTTTAATATTAGAATATGTGATGGTAGTCCTGCAGGCGTTATAGAATTTAGGAATTCTATAGGATAGTTTAAAACATCATTATGATCGTCCTAAGCCACAGCGTCAGAACTCTCATAAATTTTAAACAGGCCGGGGATTTTCTCGACAACTTGATCGTTGAATTGAAAACAATCGTTTTTAGGAGTAAGGATAGCTTTCATTTAATAACTTTTATAATCATTCATGTTAAGGGAAACACCAAAAATATGGTCTAAAATGAAATTATCTAAAATGCGTCGCTGAGGCAGTTCAATGTGGTCGTCACCATCTTCATTAGCTGATCCATCGCCTACCTTTAATACCCATTGAGCAAACTCTAAATCACTGTGA
>DWEC01001627.1:0-13010 GCA_018245735.1 Microceris miodesmiata | reverse complement strand
TCCATCTACCCCACTGCAATGAATGGAATGCATTTCGAATTATGAAGTGCAGCAGAGATATTGTTACATTTATCTCTATATAAAAACATACCATTACCCGCTTGTTATCGCCTAGCTATTAAATATGGGTCTTTTATTCCCCTAGATTCACATTTCACCCACGCAGGAGAGAGCAGCAACGGAGAGTGGAAGGGGACTATTCCGTCGGAAACATAGCAAAATTTGCACTGTTTCCTAATGCATAAATGATATTATCATATATAGTACTAGCACTCCCATTTGAAACGTGGAAAGCTATAATAAAATTGCTAAATATTTTATACGAGTTAAAGATGTATGATTTTACGGAAATACTTTTACCATTTCATTGAAAAACGCTTAACGTGAAGATATTACAAAGGAGTTATCTGTAACGTGTTCAGCAGATGACACAGACCATAATTATGTAACAGATATTGCTAATGATATATGACAAAACTGAATCGACTATATCATCAGTAAATTTCATAAAAATACCTGCGTCGTTGGTCGAGTGGTTGCAAGCGCGACTGCTAATTGGGAAGTGTTGGGTTCGATTTCCGAATCGGGTACAATAGAATTTTCTAACTTAAGTTTTGTAGTAGAAATTTCTAGTATTGGTAGGACATAAACGCAACCGGTTAAACCTGAGAGTGTCCTACATTCCTCTGCCTACGCCTTCGGGAAGTAGAGACGTGACATTATGTCACAAGTGTCCGAAACGAGAAAAATCAGATTGTAATCGAAAACTGCAGTATAGATATTTATACAATGTAAGAAAGACTAAATTCGTCATTTCTTTAGAACTCGATAGGAATAGGCTTTTTATGACTGCATCATGGATAGTGCGCCGCGCTCGACCGTGACCTCACCGCGAGGGCGGCGCCACCAGCGCGACCAGTCCTTGTCTCGAGTTGTTTTTATTACAACCTGCTTGCTGCGGGTTTGTTCATATAAAATATGAAATGCTATATTTGTTATTTTTTTTTTTAATGAATCAAAAAATTATATTACCTATGCTAAATTTCAAATGTATTTAGAAAATATAATAGTTAGTTTTTGTATGAAAAATAGAAATTCTATGTTCTATAATGCTGACAAACTATTTATAAATAGGTATAATCAGCAAGTAAATTTCCACTATATAGTGAACAAATCCATTTCGAATTAATTAGTGTATACCTGTATCCTAAACTTAATATAACACAATAATAGAAAGATTATATTAAAGACTGTGTTAATAAAGATAATATTGTAACATTAATTTGTATTTACACATGTTACACAAAATCGAAAAAGAATTAGTGTATAAAATTCTATATCAGAACTATCTTTGTATTACAATGTATGCAAAAACAGTACTTTCATTATTTTTATTTATATGTACAATGGTATATTAAGTATTGGGCCTGTATTGGAAACAAGTCTGCATAAATTGTTACATGCTCAGTGATTGGCATTGTTTTTGTTCTCAATGTCACCATTCAAGTCCATTGACTGGAGCTATTTTTGGAAAACATTTTGTTTCCTGTTTACATTCACATAACTTTTGCTTAAATGCAATTTGGACATATTATCATTCAATATGGAATTAACCATGTACCTCCTGTGTCACCTACTTTAGCACCTAGACTATAATCATATTAGCTATTTTACATTATTATACCATGACATTACCTTATTATGTAGGCAGACCACACAGAGCACCAAATATCCTTACAGCCCTGACATGCTTTCTCTATAACAACATTAGGAATTCTGTTCTTTCATAAATATCTGGTAAAAACAATTTTTGGCAAACATAGTTTATAACTTGATAGACAAAGCAGCTCATATGTTTTCAAGTATAGATATTCAGGTTAAAATGAAATCCAATATTGCATACTTACAGATGATAAATATTTCAAGTGGAACATAAACATGACATTGATTTCAACATTATATTTGTCTGCAGAATCATTTTGTAATCTATTAGACAACAGAATGTTAATACTTCTTTGGCATAACAATGCAAAGTAGATGTTGAACTCTGACATGAGAGCTCACAATTTAACCCTGTTCTGCAAAACCTCATGCCAATTTCTAGTTTGAAGCTTATGTAGGCCAACCACCATTCTGTCTAGCCAGTTCTATATAAAATAATAACAAAAATTATTAATAATAATAATGGGATAGTTTGCTCTAATCTGTGATCTGTAAATAAATTAAATAAGTCTTTAACATTTAGTGGTATGATAAGTATTCTCCTGTTATTTCTATCTCCATGATTGGTTTAGGACTCAACATACTTGTCAACTACTATGTTACATTACTAGAGCACATTTGTTACATCTAGGTGTATGTTTCTAAAAAAGTATTTGAAATTTATATACATAGATTAAGAGTTGTTTCATGACCACAGCCTGAGTTCTCGTTTTGGTATGGATCAGATGGTTGTCGGTTACGGTAGTTCAAGATATTACTATATTTCTAGCTATTTTCAACTGATAAGAAATGTGCTCACACTACATAGTTGACAAAGTGAAAATTTTTTTACAGATAAGTACTCAAAGCACTTTTCATTAACCTCAAAAACGTTTATTGGACAAGTGACCTATACTTTTGTGATAACACGGAATTATATCTAGATGTTACTTAAATCATAACTTTCGTATAATTCGTATTATTTCGTTATTATTATATATTGTATTATTTTGTTATTGTTTCGTTATTATTTTGTATAATTTCCTACATTTCGTTTAATTTTACTGTCAGGTTATTTATCTTTTATTTTGAATTATCTAGATGCCGCATATATGTTACGATTTTGTAATAAATGCTTATTACTAACTTCATCGATTTTAAAAGTATACATTTTGTTTAATTGTTATCTCTTTAAAATGACATAACATATAAGCGAATAACAATGTGTTATGCCCTTTCATTTCTGTAGATTCGTAATTATTAGACCTTGTTAACAGGTCGATTAGTCATCAAAAACATGGGAAATCGGTGATAGGTAAACTTATAAGCAATATTTAGTTTCGTTTGTTATTATGCACAATAATACATACCATAGAAAATCGATTTTGGTATTTATTATCTAATTACCAGGTCGGGCATCGAAGCTTATAATAAAAAAATGTTTTCAGATGACTGGCGCACAACGGAAAATGGCGTTACGAATTTACGGTTATTGCGACCTTTGGACACTTCAAACACTATTTTGTAGTAAAAACCTTAAAGGCAGCGGAATTATTCTGTAAGATGATTTTGAAATGAAGCATGAAACATTAAATAAAATTAAAAAATAACTTACCTTTCTATTATATTGACAGCAACACACAGCACGAAAAATCACTGTTATAACAGGGCAAGCAACATCACAACATGTAGACGGCCATAGATTATTAATTTATTACAATCTGATTCCTTATGTTGCAATCCTGATATGTTTCAAGAAGAAATACATTACAATGTATTTAAAAACACATGTGCTGCGTCGAGTTTAGAGATATTGCTTCTGGATCTTTTTTTTTACATTTAAAATTACCTTAGAATACATTAATTGTATGGTTCTTACTTCCAGGTAACTTTTATGCATTACGTTAGCATTTTAGTTGTGTAGGAATATATTTTATTTTGATATCATGAAAAACTTATTACAAAAGTATCAAAATATACATATTATTACTAATAAAAGTTTTTTACATGTTTAAAAAAAATATGTTTGAACAATGTACGAAGATTAAATGTTTAGTTACTGCTTAATTTTTAGACAGAAATGATCTAAAATTCGCGATAAAAAAAGAGTATTGGCAAAATGATCAGTTATCTGATCTGAGTTTTAATTAATAATAAATGACATCTAATATTCTTACATGTCAGTTAGTTAAATTGTCATTGTCACAAATTTACGTCACTGTGTATGTGTAGTATAGTTTTAGCTTATCGAATGAGTATTGATTTTATCGTTTAAAGTATTCATATACAAAAATACGAGAATTAACCGCTTTCAGCCGCCGCATTCAATATACATCTATGTGCTGATTTCCAGGATAAACCGTAAATACACCAGTAATGCATGAATAAAATTATGTAGGCATTTATGTCAACTTTACGATCGATTTGTTTAGAGATAGCATGTATAAATGGCTAGTTTTGGTGTTGGGGTGTATTTTCTTACTGTTCTCTGGTTTATAACATTATTGCTTTTCTGGTTGACTGTGCGAACGGGTTATAGTATAGGGAAAAGTGTAATTGGTTTTTCATTCATACTAACAATAATTCTCATCTCAGTGCCAAGAGAGGTGAAAGAGGTGGCCGTTGCCAATTTTTATGACAAATATTTCATTCCACGATACGCTATTCTTTCATTACTGCTTGTTAGTCTGGTCATTGGAGCAGCTTATTGTTTCCTCTTAGCTTGCCTCACCCCTGTGGAAACAAGAAAAGCCAAAAGTTTTGGTTCTTTAGACTAGTGTAGTTATTGGTGAGTATTTTCACTTGTTTTATATTTTTCTTAGTATTGTGCTTAACATGATTTGCAGTGTAAGTGAGTAATGTGTTAAATAGGTTGTCAACTTCAGAAGGCATATGAGAATAAGAGAGCTTTATATTAAAAATAACATTTTGTTCTGTTGAATTATTCATCACTAGGCTATTAACCCTTTGCACTCGAGAGGTGAGTCTCACTCACCATTCCACTTGATGCTGGAAATTGAAAGGTGAGTCTCACTCACCATGTGACTTGATGCTCCTACTCGAAAGGTGAGTGTCACTCACCATGCGGCTTGATGCCTTAGCTCAAAAGGTGAGTGTCGCTTACCACTAAGATAAGACTTTCTTATCTGAAATTAGTACGAAACCACCAACTGGATTGTATTTTCAATATCATACAAAGCAAAATTACAAAGACTAATGTTTAAGAAATTATCTTCGTAAAACTGTAAAGATACATTAAATATTAGAATATAAAACTTTTGTGTGTAATCATTTTACGTCAGAGGTAGTAAATTCACCAAAACTGTTATGAAACGTCTTGAAAATGGCCTTGAGTGCAAAGGGTTAACATTTAATTGAAATTCTTCACACACACTTTAAGACAGAGGAAGTTGATTATTTTAAGATCACATGCAATAATGATAAAGGCAGATTTCCTGTAACAATCTCTAAGGTGTATAAAACCAATCTGTATTTAGCTCTTATTATAGTTATAGTCTTAACCACAATCATTTGGCTTTAATTTTAAAGCTCGCAAATTATAACAGAATGATGAACAGATAGTTCTTAATGTGTTATTAAACTACACACATATTCTCAAATATTATTACTTCTGGAGTAAATCTAAATATCACTGATCATATTTGTGAATACTGACTGCACTATTTGTCACTATGTACTTCTACAGTAACAGTGTTTAGTTAGAACAGAATTTGTCATCTATTTTGATAAATGATAATGAATTGTATTCCTAGTTCTTATATTACTAGATGCACTCATAAACTTTAATCTACACATCATTATAACTGAACTGTAAGCTGATAACAATCTCTTTTGTTATAATAAATTGGTCTCTCAGTCACAAATATTTATTAAGCTTTCGAAATGTAATTGTATGCTTGATAAATGTCGCTGTTTAAGTCAACACATATGAGCATTAAACAATGGAAATGTTGACTAAATAAACAATTCTGACAAATGTCAAATAAATATCTATCGGTGTGAAGATATTTTTATCACATTTATTTTACTTTTAACAGGTTCATGTCTTTTAGTACTTGGATATTTCATATATTTATTTATGTGGCAATTTTTACAAAATTAATTGGGACATGTAGAAATATCACATATGCTCAAAAATCATAAACTTCATCATCATTTTGAAAGAACATGAAACAATATAAATAGCCTTTTCTACGTCAATTATAATTTTACTACTTTCGCCACTTATGGTGTTTTATACATTGTTAATAAAGCATAGTTTATTAATCAACTGATTGAAGTTATCATCCAAGTCTTCAATAAAGAATTATTTTTCATTTGTAACTACTATTATAATATAGAAATGGATGAAAGTCTTGTATAACTTGGTAACAGTTTGGGGAAATCTAACAGAAGTATTATACCTTGTGTCACAGTGTCTTAAGGTTTTATGTTTATGAAATTTTAATTTCTGTTGACTGATTTTATGTGGGTTAAACCCCCATGCCAACATCACCTTCATCACCACCACCACCACATTGCTTTACTATCACTTTATTATCCCTGTTTTTATTACAAACTTTTATTATTATAGTATCTATTAGACAAAATTAAATCCAGAAATCCTTTGGTTATCCTATCATTACACCTCACATGTGGATCATAATATAAATTTAGATGAATTCTTATCTTATTAACTTTTAGATTCATTGTCAAATTTTCGATACTACTTAAATTCCAGGCAAACCAAAATAAATAAAAATATATTTATAGATTGCTATTTATAAAATAATTACTATTCACGGTAAATGCACCTATTGCAACTTTTGTATTAAAAATCCTTTTCTTTTTTTTTCAGAAAATGTGCAGCGTCATATGTCAAGGGTTGCGGTCGCCAATGCTAAGGCTGGTCAGCTTAAGACACATAAAACTCATATCAACATCAATAGTTCACAATGAAACTATATTAGTTAAAAATAATGAGGATTTTGTAAATAAGGTGTGTTATTCTATAAGTCACAACAATGGTATTATTTTATAGATATTGTGCAAAGACAAAGTTAAGTCAAAGACTGATAATATATGTTTAGGAGTCTGTTTTAACATGTATATTTCTAGAAGGATGTTAGCAATTGAGGATGACTCAAACTTATCCCCTTTTGATTCTTACCTTTGCTAGAATTGCAATTGAAAGAGTTCCATTTTGAACTTCAGGTAATGAACAATGAGAAACCAGTGATAGTGAACTTCCATGCAGAATGGTGTGAACCATGCAAGATTTTAACACCAAAGCTCAAGGAGTTGATCGAACCTCTAACCAACTTGGACTTGGCTGTGGTGGATGTGGAAGACAATGCTGAATTGGTACATGCATTTGAGGTGAATGAGAATTTTTATAACTATATATTATATCAGTGTCTGTCTACTGTCCTTCAATTAAATAATGTTTGGTATGAATCATGCATAGTGATATTTGGTTTAATGACAACTGATCAAAACATCCTGAGTTATAAATATTACAAGTTTACAAACATAATTTAGGGTTTTATCAACTTTATGCCTTCTATGGGCACATGTACAGTAAATTGTGAGTAAAAGTGTAGAACAGGTACTTCATCAATTATTATTAATTATAGTCATCATCATCACCATTATCAGTGTGTCTCAGACCACTGCAGACATAGGTCTCTCTTGAGGAATTGCTAATGATCCCCATGCTTGGTATGTGGGTTTGGAATTGAAGGGCACAGCTTCTTGCTTCATATTCTTTCTGCTGGCGCTTGTCAATGGTCAGGGCTTTCAACAACCTCACCTGCTGTGAATTTGGTGCAGGTTCTTAAGATAAGGGTTAACAGGTACAGTAGAGAATTTTTGTCTATGAAATTGAAACATTGAGTAGTGATCTTGTATTAGACGAGATGAGCCTTCATGCATTTGCCTACATTGTCAGAATCAAGCAAGCTGAACATAATTATCATATACATAAGTAACTGTATCTTTGGCAATGGTACATTTCACCTGAAGTTTTCTCAATTTTCAGGTAAAAGCAGTACCAGCAGTAATAGCAATCAGAAATGGGCTAATAGTAGACAAATTTATTGGGCTGGTAGATGCAGACATGATCAACAATCTCATCGACCGTATGTCTGGGAAGAGAAAGGATGGGGTATAGACAACAATCACAGAATCTTAAGTACCAAGTCTATGGATAATGGCTAATGAATTATTTAATTTCCTTATGATTTAATTGATTTTTTGACCACATAGACCTTATTATAATAGATATAATTTGAAGTGAAATACGTGTAAATATATATAAAACTCGGTTCTTTATCAAATTCGCTTAATAAAGTACACTTAAAAAAGGCAACATTTAAGGTTGAATATGAATGATATTATTTACATGAATGTACATTGAAAGTCATCCAATGTGAGCTATTAGATTCAATACAAAAGATAATTTTTAATTTTTATTTAATATATTAGAATATGAAATAATCGTCGAATTTTGTAGAGAATTATTGACAATACTATTGAGGTTTGGTCCTATGGATGACTGCGGCGAATGATTGGGAATCCAAGGCGTTACACGCCAATAGATACGAATAGGTAATATGGAGAGTCAATGTGCCATTGGTTTTTGAATTTTCCACGCTGCTTAGCACCGGTCTGGTCTGATCTGGTCCTTTACATTACTGTATTACATCTCACGAAGCTTAAAATTGAAATGTATACGAGCGTATCACTTACAGTATAATATGTCTAAGCTTCGGGAAGTTTCTGTGTAAGTATACTTTTATTATATGCGCATAATAATATTAGCCCGAAAAGCGCGCTGCTAAATGTCGCCAAATTCGCCATGTTATTGATCGAGTTCATAACTTTTGAGGTTATGTAATGTCATTGACATATTTATATATACGTGACACATATGACCTGACAACCTGCATTAAAGATGCTCAATGTTATGTACTTAAAGCTTGTAGTAACACAATTAGAGATACACTAAAATGCTACGGTAACGTTTTACGAAAATGAATTCTTGCCATTTGAAACATGTATTTTAATAGTCGAAACTAAAAAATTGATAAGAATTGTGTATATTTTTAAGATTGCGAGCACTGTGAATGTAAATGTATAATATTTCAAATCTTTTACCTACTACGATATAGGACGCAGATCAGACGACTCCAAAAAGCAATAGTAGAAGGTTAATGTTTCTTTCTATTTTTATTTAATCCACAAATAACCTATTTATGTACTACATCTAGTACGCACTAGTACCTATTGTTAATAATTATGTTCGTAGATCAATTTTTATATTAAGCCTCTATTCATATATTTTTATGAAAAAAGAGAACCCTTGTTAGAATTTTTGTATTTTTTAGATGTTGTATCTAGTGTCGTTTTATTATTTTAAATGTTTCATGTGATTGAAGTTAGCAATAATTTTTCGAATATAAACATTTAGGCTTCATTGTCTTTGTGAAGCACTAAGTTATTTTATATATTTTGATACCTATTATTTTCCTAAAGGCTCTTTGTACTGTAGCTAAAAATATTATTTTTAAAGACTTATCACACAGCTACTAGATATATTATTACCTCAGTTATGGTTTTATTTGTGATGAGCATTGTGGCATTATATTTTTTACGTCGTATATATTATAGACAATAGTGTTGTGTAGGACATATTATGGACATTAGACACATTATAAATGCTGTGTTTTTGAAGTATTAGCTAAACAACACTACTGTCTGACACTTTAATTATTAAATGCATGAAATTTATCTGTGTTAAATGTTGTTCGAGTAAATTTATTTTTATTATATTTCTTTTTTATTGTCTTTGCAAACACCACTATCCAGAAATATATTTGGCACCTCTTAACTATACACGCATTATTGAAATTATACGTCTTAATTTGACAATGGATTTTATACATACACGTTTTTAATGTAACACGTAGCTCTACTATTGAACTCCCTTTCTCGACACAAAAAACGTACTTTTAGAGTTAGATATGCCAAGCGAATGCGTTTCTACCTCCCGTTTTGGGGTTCTGGGATTCAGATCCTGGTGCACACTTCTGAGTATATTAAATGATGTGTGTTTTAACAATGACTACTGGTTTAAGAAATACACCGTCAGAAAATATTGAAGTTTTACTCTGATGTCCTGGAATCTAAAGCATGGCATCTAAAGTCCGCCATTTCACACTAACAGATTTTGGCGTTAACCAACCTTCAATTTATGAGAAGCACCTTGTGTAATAATAATGTATTAAAAACAGGTTGGCAATGAATACCTACTTAATTTCTTCAATTACCGTAAGACGTTCGTAGATACGCGTAGCACTAGTATTTAAAATAACAAACAAAAATGACAAACTATTCAAGAAAACAAAACTACAATTCAAGTTTTTTTTATGCTTTTTACACTATTTTTTATTGTATGTTATTATCTCGCGTGCAGATAGTTTGATGTAAACCCGTCCCATTTTGTCAACAATGTCATTTTGCCAAATTACACATTTATGTCAACACAATTTTACACTACCATAATACAATTTGCCTGTATTTGGCACACGAGAAACTTCCGCTGCAGTTTTTTCCTAAATAGTTGTTAAAGTTATAAGTATGTAATTAACAAACTAAATTCAATATTTTATTAAGTACATATTTATAACTACAAACAAGTGGTCACCAATATGACATTGTTCGCTAACAAAATATTCCGTCGATACATTTACGATTTAAAAAAAATCGTTCGTACTAGGACACTATTCTAGGACATAAGATTAAGCTTCCATCCCTTGTTCTATAGTAATATGACGAACTTGATTGGACACTAAAGCCAATGCACTATGACAGGTATATAGCTACATATACTTATTATAATTAGTAGAATTATAATTAGTAAGTAGTTTATTATAAATAAAGGAAAATTTAGAGCTTATTTCTTAAATTATCTAGATTTATTACTATGTCGTGTTATATGTATGTTATATTTGCATTCGTATACGTAGACAAGATAATGCTTATAGGAGCTTTTTAATCCATCCCCAATTTTATGGTAAATTTTTACTATGGTATACTCGTTTATATTAATAATGTAAGTATATTCAAATATATTAAAATATAATGGCCAATAATGGTCTAGAGATAGAAACAGATTATAATATTTATTATCATATTTAGTATTATGATACATTTACTCTTAAATCCATTTATGTATATAAAATACTTTCCAAACAAGTCCTACTATTGTGATCTCTGAACTTGTATGTGTCTCAATGACTCGTCAACACGCCAACGCTGGCCGGAAGGTTCCTATAGTCGATAGACGATAGATGCGTTCCATATAAGTACGTTAAATTAAAAATTTAATTTTTTAAAAAGGAATATTCATCAATAATGAATTATATGATGTTTAGTCAGTTGGTTCTTCCACTTCTATGCATGTCTGGAACCTTCATTCCATTATCGACAGTAACATCAGTAGGTATGCATTAACTTGAGGCCTGCGTGATGACGTCACAGCAGCATGAAAAACCAATGAGAGTGAATCTAAGAGATTCTTTGCGAGAATATAAATTTATTTAAATTGAGAAAAGAAGATATTGAATCATCGAAAAGACCCCGTTTATATAAAACTGAGGTGTCAGGTTATAACATACAAGATATAAATACAAAATATACTTATAATATCTCACTAAAGAGTAGAAGTGATAACAAATCTAAGCCTTACCCAATCTTATCTAAACTGGAATTGAGCAGTTTTTAAAATAAATTAAATATACAAAATTTCTTATATCTACAACGTCAGTATGCCGTTAAATTAGTCTTAACTTTAAGCTATTTATATAGAAGTATTATACTATCTACTATGTTAATATTTACTGACACCTATTCCATGTACGTGCACTTATATCTTTAATATATAAAAATATGTAGGTATCTAGTATTTTGAGCTTAGTTCGTAGTTAAAATGTAGACCAATTTCCTATGTGTAAAGCAACTGGATCTTAGATAGGTCGCTTAAGCAGTATTATCATTGTACCATTGTAGGAACGAATGCCTGTATAGAAATTACGTCGTATGTGAAATAATAGAATTATTTGTTTATTTCTGCTCGACATACGTATTTAGGTTTATTGATAAAGTCTTTTAAAGAATTATTTTGTAGGTAATAGAAAATAGTGTGATTTACGCAAAGATTTATTGAATATTCAAGTAATAAGTGCCTCCTGAACAGAATAAACAGATATCTCTAAATTGCCACAATAGAGAAAACTTCAAAGGTTTTTCGTTTTATCTTATTTCAGTACGAAATAGTATAAATATTTAATTGTATACGATGTTTGTGTATTATAAAACAAAATACAGGGTAGAATATTTAATGGGTCAGTGAGGTACCTACATATATAGATTATTGACTACAAACTGTAGACTGTCCTGACCCGTCGGTGGACTTAAAGTACCTACTCCCCTCTTTTTTATTATTGGAGACTTAGAGCGGCGTCCCTCTGTATCCCATCCGATTCCGTAAAAATGCGGACGTAAAATCTCTTACTGAATTCGAAAATGTTTTTCACTCTGCTTTTCATACGTGAAAATCGGGATTTAGATCCCAAAGTATTCAAAATTTATCTTTACCATAATGCCATATGCAGTTTACGTTGTTTAATTTGTCCTTTCAATCGGCGTCGCGTTTTGATATTGTTATTGTACTAAAATTCTATTTGGAGGCAGGGCGCGCATTGTCATACAAATAATTGCATGGTTACTTCGTTGAGTCAAATTTTGATCTGAATTTGGGACTCACGGAAAGAAATAGAATCTAGTCGATAAACTATACAGTAGTTCTACGACGTATTTTCAAGGTTTCGGATCGGATGTAGTACCGAACCACTGTTATAGCATCCGCTTTAACCTTGGTCAGTCCAGCCTTCAGGCACAGTCTAGCCTTTTGTCAGCCAAGGTTTCTGTTAGTGGTATTTATAAAACTTTTATCAACTGTCCATTTTAGCTAAGGGCATTTTCACTTACATTATTCTTATCGAGAATTAACAAGAAAGATTTCGCTAGTTGGGTCCTAACTCCTAGATAAGGTCTAGTTGCATACTTTATCAGATATAAACCTGACCATAATTGGGTCCACTTTAACATATTACAAATAATTAGATTACCTATTTATTTTATCCAATGTATTGTTATTATGTAGTGTTAAGGCAACATCAAACCTATCATAGAGAGCCAATATTTTTTATGTACATGCCTACTTAATCTTGTAAGGCCGGATCGAG